>JAHWFP010126696.1:0-34895 GCA_023313725.1 Lithobius niger
CCTTCAAGAACAGGAAGTACTTTAGAGGGGTCGTCTGTTAAGTCCCGTACTTACCCCCTTCAGTGCCAGAAGTACTCTAGTCTGTGGTACTGAAAGGTTTAAATATACCGAAACGCAGCAGATTTCCTTTTACGTCATTCTCTCCTTCACGAATTGACAGAAGCATCCATAACTACTCCGCCTACTACTTTTTTTTTTTTTAATGTCGACATCCCTCAGCTGGAGAGCCACCTAAAAGATCAGAAATGGAATGACAAACATAAAGGGAATCCGTACTGCATCCGTTTAAGGCCAGCCGTAATACCTACTGCAGTGCTTGCTTCCCCCAAAGCCATTTTCCTAGCCAGCTGGCTTTCACGTGAGCCATCGAAGATAGTTTCAACGATCGTGTGCAATGTTTACCATCAAATACCGTCCAGGATCCAGCCGGATGGTTTACTGGCCACGGTCGTTGCATGGCTAGTAAAGTATCCGGCAGGATCTATGGGTGAAAAATAACATCCGCTACTTAGTTTGAACAATACGGCCGCCGAAAGAGTTTCGGTTGATATTAGCGGTTACACTCAAAAAGACTGCCACTCGTTTCCTGGAAACACTTTCCGGCTACACGAAAGTGTTGACTTATTTACATTTGACTTTTAAAACGTCGCGAGTGGCAGTGTGACAACTCAAAGCTAATCAAAATTGGTTTTAAAGCTGATGAAAATTTGTCTCGTAAAGCTAAGTAAAATTAGAATTATTATTTTGAGATCTGCCTCTAATAGTTAGGGCGCGTTTAGGCAACGACTCGCCTTTGCGAAGAATTTAATCGCGATGGCAAAGGTTCCGTTGTCATGGCAACAACTCTACGTGGATCAGCCAAATTCGATATCGTTTGAGTAAATACTTGCAGTCTTATAATCCGTGACAATAAGATACAGAATTCCTCCTGAAGAAACAATTTTCCCAGTCGATTCTGAACTCACATTATTGACTGTTTTCGTAGCGAGCCGGCAGAGCTAAGACCGCCGCCATGTTGAAATTTCAGATGATTTCTAGCTTCTACCTGCGAGAATGCAAAGGCGAATCATGGCATAAACGTGTCCTCAATAGATGTCACGGCTTACGTCGAAATTCCGTGCTCTACCGGTTCCAGAACTGCCGATGCTGAACACACCTCCGCCGCTTAGCAGCGTCCTCGGTATTGTCGCTTCGTGACAGCCGCACACCATCCCATAATATCGTTCAAGATCCTACCGGATAGTTTGCTTATAAACGGGACAGAAAGCCAATTGAGCTCGATAAGTGTTAAATAAATACGGATGCAAACCTATTTACGTTGCCTTTTGGACTTAAATGTCAGACTGCCTGAGCAGGGAATCGAACCCACGACCTTTGAAATCAAAGACCGGAGTCCTTACCGTTCAGCCATACTGACATGGCCATATAGTTTGCTGCTCATAAAACGAAAACCAAGAGAGCTTTCTATTTTACGTTCGCTAAGAAACCGGTCGTCATTAGTCTTACGGCCCGGAAAAGGAGGAGGGGAGGGGGGACGGAGGAAATGAAAATATGACCACCAAATTTTCGAAGTCCTCCCCTTCGAAACCCTGAAAAAATATTGATCTTCCCCCCGACTGAAGTCTAAAAATAATACGAACCCCCAATGCGCTTTTCGTATGCCTATTTAGACTCTGCAGATGATTTCCTGTAACCAAATTGAGTAAGCAGAACCGGCACGTTGCCACTAGTCGCAAGGAAAACGTACCACATTTTTAACGACATGCCACGTTGGGTTAGAAATGTTCTATAAAATAGCGATGTTCCTTACACCCATCTCTTCTGTCGAGTTTAATCACAGGTATGATGAACGCACCGTTTGTTTTTATGGCCACATCCAAACCTTGTAAATACTCACACCATGGGGAGGGGGGGAGGAGCTTCCCCAGCAGAAGCTGAGGCCTTTCTTAGAAATTTTGACTGCAGAAAGTGCTATTTTTGAGGTCTAAAAATGACCTTTTTTTTTCCCAGTTTCGTAAACGTTTTTCTGTGGTATCGCTCCCTTGACGAAACCTAAAAAAATGCATGATCTCCCTCGAGAGCACCAAAAAATGCCCCCCTCCAATTCCTTCGCCGTCCCCCCCCCCCACGCGATAAATAATGACTGGTCCTTAAGTATAATATAATATAATATAATGTAATATAATATAATATAATATAATATAATATAATATAATATAATATAATATAATATAATATAATATAATATAATATAATATAATATAATATAATATAATATAATATAATATAATATAATTCTTTGTTCCAACCGCATATTTGAAAATGTCGTGTTTGGGGATTGACTAACGGTACGTAAGTAAGCCTTGTGACTATTTAAGTTGGTGTATAGAGAAAATGTGATCATTATCTCATTTGAATGCCCACGTTTAAAAGATTCTAAGAAGAAATGGAAATTTATAGCTAAGCGATGACTACTGCAATGGATATTCTTATCTTATTTTACTTACGCTAATGTAAGCTGGCAACCTCGCAATTTAAATCCGTGTTGAACTGCTGTAAATGAAACATGTTCGCTGTTAGTGATTGATTGAGATGATCGATTTTTTTTTAGGCCGGGTGCCGATTTTGTAAACACTATGCGTGTGATGCCCGCCTTATCTTGAAGATAAAAAAAACAAAAAAAAAAACAGCAAATCAAATAAATTACGAAAAGGAAAAAGATTTATGCATTCAGAGATCGAAATTGAAGATGTACGAGAAAGCATTTACAGACGGTTTGGGACTCGGTGGAGGGAAAAGGGAGGGTTGGGAAATGGGAGGGGAAGTGAAAAGGCAGGAGCCTAATGCAACTGGATGTCCCTTTCAACGAGAAATGGCGGTCTTCGTGCTCCCTAACAACTGGACAAAAGAGTTTCGTCGGCTAAATCGAAACGTATTTCTTGGAACTGCGCCCTTCTGTCCGACCGACCGACAAACGACGACTTCCTGAAAATTAAAAGGAAGAATTGGACGAGTTCCATGCCTTTTCTCCAGAGGAGCTTCCAATTCATTGGACATCAATTTTGACACACGCTCTGGGTTATGTTTACATTAGAACACGATCTACAGGCTAATACCGAACAGAAATGAATGACTGGTTTATAATTAAAAAATAGATGGATTTGGGATAGAATCCCGTCTGTTGTCTATTTCTGTAAGCACAACTTTCACTGTCAAATTTTAGCAAGGAACGGAACACAGCTACAAACGTCTCAGAAAAGCAATTCAGAAAAACATTTCAGAAAAGGCTGTATTTCAATGCTCCCTTGGTCAACACGTTACGTTTCGCTCCCGAATTGGTGAGCGTCTTCAGACCTTGATAAAAACACAATTAATCTCGTCAAAAAATTCCTAGTATACTTACAATACAAATCAAACCAATTACTCACAGGTAGTAAAGACACCCTTTTCATTTAGTGGACTTACCTCCAGGCGTAACAGTCTGATCCAACATGTATTTAAACATGCCTGAAATACATTTTCAAGCTGAGATACGATTGAATACGTATTGGATCAAGCTTTTCTTTCTAGAGTTAAGTCTATACTGAGCATAAGTGGTGATGTTTACCTACTTATGAGTAGTTGGTTTAAAACTGTGTTGTGATGAGTACTAGGGATTTTTTGACTAGGGATTCAGTGTTTTACCCATGTCTGAAGACGCTCGCCGATTTGGGAGCGAAACTTGCCGCATCGTCCACAATTTTTATGCGATATTTATGGTTGTTTCACACTCCTTTAAAAAAGTCTATCGGAGTCGACTACAGTTTGTCCAGTGTTTTAATCACGTTTAATAGAATTAGCAACAAAGCGCAGCTCTTCAAAGTAAGAATGCCTCCCTTACTGCATGTTAACTTTCTTTCAAATCAAACTGGACGGAAAGCTGACGGTTTAGCGCCGGTGCACACGGGCGGTACCGCATTTGCGGTTTGGTTTACGTGCCATCTGTTGGGTACTACACACGTACCTGCGTCGACGTTGCGTTACCGCCCGCCGCTCGTGCGGTCGTTTTGCATCGCAATTCCCCCGTCCACGCACCGATACCGCAGCGTTAAAAAAACGCAGTTGCGTCTCTGAGTACCTTGGGTGACTTGAGCGGTGCACACGTCCGCCGTTTACCGCAAAAGCGTTACCGAAAATGGCGTCCAATTTCGAAGAAATAGACATGGAATTGTTTATTGGGTGAGTAAAGAACTATCCTGAAATATGAAATGTTGCTGCAGAAATGATTGAAGACTCATTGGGAAGTAATTACAGAACTTATCCGGATTTTTTAGTTAATCTGCAAAGGATGTATAACATTTTCCCCTGGTACGTCTTAAATTAGTACATCAATGTACCAAAATTCGTCGCATTGGTTTTAAAATATATTTTTTTGTTCACGAGATAGGCGAAAAAAGCAATATCGTGTCATTGGTTTCAAACTATAATTTTGTTGTACACGAGGTTAGGGAACCGAACGCGCACATATACGTCACCGAAGCGGCACCGCAGCGTCAACTCGCGTTAATAAAACGCACGTGTGCATTGATTGGCTGCGTCGCCGAAGCGGCGCCACAGCATCGCCGCGCGTCCAAAAAACGAACGTGTGCACCGGCGCTTAATGTTTGAATCTTGAGCCGTCGGCATTCCGTCCTGCTTAATTCTTATTTCACGTTTTATTTGTGTGTTCTATTCGTTTCACTTAGAGTGTGGCACGGCAAATAAGCGTCCCTCCAGTGGCGATTGGAAAGTGTTTGTTTATATGTATATATGCACGTGTTAAATGCTGCATATGGACGTGTCGTTCGTTATGTCAGTATGGTTCAGCGGTGGGGCCTCGTCCTTTGGTTTCAAACGTCGTGGGTTCGATTCCCCCGCTCAGGCAGTCCGACATTAAGCCCAAAAGGCAACGTCAATTGATTTTCATCTGTAAATTTTTTTTTTCAAATCTATGTTTTACTTTGTTTTATGTTGCCTTTCGTTTACGTGTAGACATACACCCACTTTTTGTTGCATTTGGACTTGAAAGAGTCTGGTACTTCCGAACCTCCAGCCCCTGATCTTCGGGCTCTACTGCCACATGAAAAGGCGGTAGAACATGATCAATGACGTGATCCAGAGGGTGGACCATTCAGCACACTGGTCCATTAATCTGATGTATCCAATATTTAATTTACGGGAGGCAACGAATCTTGTTAGCTTAAGTCTCTTAACTCACTCGTGGTTTTTTTAAATTCGCGTGTAAGACGAAAATTAAACACTAGCGTTGCACTTTGGTTTCTGTGCGTGTGTTCTTGCATGTCAGGATGCACATTTTTGAAGATTAATCTGAAATTTGGCTCTTCAATTCATCTTCGGGCAGGTCGGACTAGTCCGAAAAGACACAACGAGAATAAGTTTGAATCTGCAGTTAAAACAAATATGTGCAACCGTATAGCACCTTAGCACTTCATTACGGGAGGAGCATACCTACGGACACAACAATCAGTTGTGTTATTTTGTGACGTCATTATCAACTATGGGGGACTGACGGAATGCAGGGACAAACAGCGGGAAAACAGGAGGAAACACGTGTTGTTACTACGGTGGATTGGTCGGACAAACAGAAATTTGTTTTCTACACACACAATACTTTCACGAAACCGGAACTTCGGTTTTCCAGCAACAGATAAGTTACACTAAATCCAAGGCCGGATTAAGGGGGGTGCTTTGGGTGCTGAAGCACCCGGGCCACGGGCCTCAAGGGGGCCTCACGGTCACGGGAAAATAAAGCAGGTATTATTTTAGGCTGCTTAAAGTTAATTAAGTGGTTCTCGTGAGCGTATTTCTTAGCGCATGCAACATTTTAGATGACACTGTCTAAAAAAAATTCCAATTACGAATCAACCTTTTCACCAATCTCATCCTGGAGCCGATGACCAGATGTGCTTTTTGCTCCATTCACATGAACACATTGAAACGAACATAAGGGCTGTTTAGAGGCTTGTCACAAGTAAAAACTTGGATGTAAAGAAAGTCTTTTGTCAATGTGCAACATTTGCGTGCTGCACCAGGCATTAAAATATTTATATTACACTCCATAACAAAATATAAGTAACTGAAGTTTTTTTGCTTGATAAATAAAAAAAAAAAAAACATGCACGCATCTAAAAAAATCTTGAATAAAAGTAAAATAAAAAAAAAACCCACCCGTTAAGTTTTTTTAGCCAGTCCAGAGAACCACTTAATTAATATTTAGCAGCCTTAATTAAAAAAAAATACTTTATGGTGTTTTTTCAAAAAAAATTATTGTTAAAAAAAATTCTTTTTCTGCAGGACGGGGGGAGGGGGGGGGAGTGAACAGGGCCACATTAAAACTTAAGCACCAGGCCTCTACAAGGTTTAATCCGGCCTGACAAAATCCAAGGACGGTATATGGTAAGGCGCCCACACGCTAGTGGCCCATCTTATTCCGGTTTCATAAAAGTTTTGCGTGTGCAAAAAAAAATGTTTGTGTGTCCCAATAAGCCATCGTACATTGCGATCACGCAGCTTAAAAATGGCCGGCAAACGACAATAAGGAGAGCAAGGAAGAACGAATTTCGTGAAGATGCATTGTGTTAACTAACATTTTCCATACGCAGTTAGTAAACATACCACGAATTGTTTAGGAAGTTTGCGACTGCGTAATGTTTATTTGCCGCCATCTTTGAACTCCAATGTGGGCCAGCTCAAGATACGGTTTCCAGCGCCATCTTGTGTGTGCTTCTGCAGTCCTTGTCAAGCGGAGCGCTAGTAACCCTTCTGCGAAGTTACGTTACGACTGTAGGAGCTGCTAGAGTTTCAACCCCCTGGTATAGTCTGTTCCACATTATGTTTGCAGGAAACTGACTGTATGACGTCACGTTTCCTTGCACTACGAGTGTAAAAACATGTGGATATTGCACTTGTAGACGCTACACAGTTACTGTTAGAGTCTACGAGTGGGATATTTGAACGTTTTTGCACTTATAAGTAGAAGGAAACGTGGCATCATACAGTCAGTTTCCTGCAAAAATAATGTGGAACAGACTATAGCACTGTCAATTCGTGAATGTCTTTTAGGTGGCTTTGAATCGGGAGCTTGCTATTTGCCTGAATCTTACGAGGCACTAACGTCTCATTTAACTCCGGTTGGAATCGTCTAATGGTTTAGACTGCAACACACGAATCTTGTCAGCCCGGTCATCAAAGGCACTTTGGATTAACCTTCCAAACGCTGGAATCATTTAAAGTACGAAACCTTGTAACTGCACACACGATCTACATATACTACTCGCTCTTCCTCTACATTTCAATGCTGAATTAGTGACTGAGCCGTTTAAAGGCAGGTTACCACGAAATGAAAGACTGCAGCACCTAGTGCCATCTAGTTCTCGCTAGTGCTTGCTTGCATCAAGCAAACAAATGCACAAACCAATATCTTTTTACCGCAACAAACAAGCCACGGGCCTCCTTAATTATTGAGTAACAATTTGCTACGTCCTCGTGCACCTGGGAACAAGCTGTAAAAGTTAACGACATCGCTGCCGCTAGATGGCGCCACGGTATTTTCTTTATATTCTACCGTGGCACCATCTAGTAGCATTAGTATCGTTAAGCATTACAGCTTGTTTCCAGGTGCACGAGGACGTACTAATCTTTTACTCATTAATTACGGAGGCACGTGGCTTGTTGTTGTGTTAAACGGTGTTTCTTTGTGCTTTCCTTTCTTTTTCTGCGAGCAAGCGCTAGACAAAACTAGATTGCGCTGGATGAAGCTAGATGGTGCAAACTTTCGTTTGTTGGCAACCAGCCTTTAAGTTGGAACAAGACTCGGTTCTCTCATGTTGGTGACAACATTCGCCAGGTGTTTGATTTTTGCACTTGGTATGTTGGCTTGTTGCATTAAAATATTACGATAATAGGCGTAAACTCTCCTAAAAAAAAAAAAAGAATTGAAAACCTTTCCTCGCCGTGTTTTAAAAAATGAGGAAAAACCGGTTAGTGTATTCTAAGACAAATTATGCGTGACCCCGATTGTGATAGAAATGGTTACTTTTGGAGTGATCGGTAACCATTTCTATCACAATCGGGGTCACGCATAATTTGTCCTAGAATACAGATGCAAAGCTATTTATGTTGCCTTTTGGACTTATATGTCAGACTGCCTGAGCGGGGAACCGAACCGACGACCTTTGGAACCAAAGGCCGAGGTCCTACCTCTGAGCCATGATGACACGGACAAAAGGAAACATCAGTAAAAGGCCGTGTCAGTATGGTTCAGAGGTAGTACCTCGGCGTTTGGTTCGAAAGGTCGTGGCTCCGATTCCCCGCTATATAAGTCCAAAAGACAACGCAAGTAGGTTTGCATCTGTACTTTAATTTGTGTTGGAACATGCCTGCTGAGCTCACTGGTGAGTAAAATGGTGGCCATTGCCAAGAGAGAAGTGTTTTACGGGCGTATCTCATCGTCATACGCTAACCATCAAGCTTACATTTTACTTGCATTGTCAAGGGCGTTTTAAGCAGTCGCCTTAGTATATCGTGGACTCTCTATGAGACCACGATCTCCACCATTTGCTCATTACGTTTACATAAATAACAAAGAACAACTGCAGGTCCGCCATCTTCAGTCGGTCAGGATTTAGCTGAAAGACCGCCTCGAGGAGCCGATGCCTCACAAGTGACGTTATGCTGAGGAATCGGTAAATTAATCGGGCGTATAAGAACAACTTTGATAAGCTGTGGCGAAAGAGCTGAGCTGTCCGGTGAGTTTTAGGGAAAGTGGCCATCTTAAGAATGAGTTCGACATTTTTGACTTTTTGATACAGTTTTTTTGCCACCCTTGTCAATTAACCACCTCAACCCAGCGGCAGATTAGATCTTTCAAATTTTCAGCTGACCAGTTCAAATTGCACGCGTACAAATTAACCAGGTTGAGACAGCTGCTTTACAAGAAATCTAGTGACAGAAATGGTAACGTACCAAAAATAGAAATTCGAATTCTGTCTTAATATGTCACAAGCATGCTGTACCATACGGTTCTCAATGGTTTAAGTGTATTCTGATAAAGCAGATAAACTACTGAAAATTTTAAAACGCCAAATGTGATGTCAGTTATGAACAAAGTAGCAACGTTTCGGTTTAAAGAACAAAACCGTTATCATGAAAGTTTAAATTTGCTTAAAAACATACTTGTTGATAACGGTTTTGTTCTTCAAACCGATGTATCGCTACTTTGTAAATAAACGACAGCACATTCTGCGTTTCAAAAATTTCAATTATTAAGTTTAAACATTTTCTTTTTAAGGGATTTAGGTGTCCTAGATCTTCTGGTGCCACTGGAATCTCGAAAGGTTACCTAAACCTCGAGTTCGTCGAATTTGAAATTTCTATAGGCAGAGAAATTTTATCATCCCTCAATATGCGCTATTTGTAAGTAAGTTTACGTTTAAAGTAAATCAACTGATCACCTTCCAGAGAAGCATTTGATCTCGTTCCAAATCTCGTTTCTCCTGCACTCAAAAACTCGATTTCGTCCGACCGTACTCTCGTCCACTTCAATTTCACACGCACGTGGCTTCTCGGAGTCGCCTCTTTTTTTTTTTTTTTTACAAACTCCGCTCATTCTCCAGTTGTGATCAGCACATCTTACGGTGAGCGCATTGTTGCATGCATTTTGTTTATGTGCCCTTTAACGCCTGCTTGCATGGGGTGGGCCTGTCCTGCTTACCAATCTGATATTGTGGAAAGATGTTGGACTACATGGAACATTTCTTATTAGAGTGTCCGCTGTACGGCCCGCCGAGGCTTCTCTTGCTGGCTATTGTGCAGCGTGAATCCCTCCCCCCCCCCCACCCCTGCTGATTTTGTTGGGTATGTGGTCCCACGTGGAAGACTTTTAATCTGTGGTGCACTGCTAGCGGGTGCGGTGGCTGACTTTTGCCCTTCTGCTCCCTGTTCATTTTTAGCAGTTCATAAAAATTGGCTCCTTTATGCTTCCAGAGGCGTAGCTACAGGGTGGCAAGGGTGGCAGATGCCACCGGCCCCCAGATTCAGGGGGCCCCCAAAAGAAAAAAAAATATTTAGATTTAAAACAACGCTCTTATGTAGTACACTTGAGTGTTACAGTAGTTGTTTAATATAATACGAACTGTACTTAAAAAATGAATTGTAAGCCTCTCCCCCTATAATAAAAAAAATATGGTGGTAAAAAATTAGAAAAAGGTATGAACTCTGAAACTTTGGCTCGTGCGTTTTTTTGGGCCATCCTGTGTATTAAGGAAGGGGGGGGGGGGGAGGGGCCCAAGGGGTAATTTACCACCGGCTCCACCCAACGTAGCAACGCCACTGTATGCTTCTCGTTTGTTTCTAATAATTACTATTCATTTTGTTTCGTTTAATGAAATCAAATACTAGCGAGCACGTGTGTGCTTGAGGTCAATAATGTATGTACATTCAGTTTGCCTCACAGTTAGACGACATTACTATAAAATTGATACTTGCGCAAACGTAGATTAGCTGTCAGTTATTACCCATCCAAAACCAAAACTGGTATAAGAGAAGCCGCCAAGTTTCAAAAAAGGGTCGGTCTTTCAAAGTAGTAATATCATTCAACTAGGGAAAGGCCGCCAAGGTTAATCTTGTTAGCCAAGTTAATCGGATCTACTCATAGTTCGAAAGTTAAATGAAAACTAGAACATTGCTACTGGCGGTAGCAATCTTCAAGTTTTTATTTAACGCCCAAAGTATTATTAGGTGCGATTAACTTGGCTAACAGGATTAACCTTGGCGGCCTTTCCTAGTTGAATGATATCACTACTTTGAAAGGCCGACCCTTTTCGTAAACTCGGCGGCTTCTCTTATAACAGTTTTGGTTTTGAGTGGATATCACAGTTTTCATAGGACTGTGAACGAACGAAGTATCAGACGATTTAATCGTTCCCTCTACCTTTTCTGTCTGGAGGAATTTTATGTCTATAAATTTGCTCATTCATAATTTTCACATTTGCCCTGGCCCAATTAGCTGTTACGCCAGTGAAATTGACACGGTCAGAACTTGCATAGGCTTACCAATGCCCAATTTGCCGTTAGTTGAGTCAAAGTGGCACGGTTGTGGTTTATTGTTTGTGCTTGTTTCACAGGCTTAAGTTTGTTCAATCGCAATTTTGAGCGTACTGGCTACGAAACGCTGACTTTGGTTCGTTTCGCTCACTCACAAGGTTAATTTGAATCACGGCATGAAGCTGGAATTGTTCACTCAAATAAATCAGGTTAGCGTATCCACATTGGTGACGACTAATGTTTGTCATAGGCGTATTGCATAAATAATGTGGTTCACGAATAACAATCGGCGTAAGTCATAATGTTGATTGTTGCCAACTGGAACAAGCTGACGTCATCATACCGCTTTTAGAAGAAGAAACAGTTTCGTCTCTGTCGGCCACCATCGTCTGCTGATTTTTAAATATCTATCAAATAATTGTAAGTATATTCGTTTGGCTTAGAAATGTAGTATTACCAATTTTAAATGTTTCAGCCAACTCAGTAGGAGTTCGTGTACCGTCCTCTTCAAGTTTTCATTTAACGTCCAAAGTATTATTCGTCGATGCGATTAACTTGGCTAATAGGATTAACCTTGGCGGTCTTTCCCTGGATCTCTTATACCAGGTTTGGTTTTGGGTGGATATCACAACTTTCAGAGGACTGTGACTGAAGAAAAGATCAGATGGTGTAATCGTCATCTGTACCTTTTTTGTCTGGAGAAATTTGATGTCTATAAATATTCTCATTCATAATTTTCACCTTGCCATTGCCCAATTGGCCGTTACGTCAGCTAAATAGACACGGTTTGACGCTGATTTTTGTTCGCTTCGTTCACTCAAACAGCACATCCCTCCTCACTTGGCCCTACCTCCGTTAACGTTAATCATTCAATCACTTAGTTACCATGGTGTTCACGAACACATTGTCTCTTTTATTGTCGTGGGGCAGATAATTTAGTTTGGATTCGTGTACCGTAACAAAAAACCGACCAAACCCTTGCAATAAAAGATACTTCGTCTCTTAGAGTGAACCATTCCATTCTATATTTTATTGAGGCCCTAGCCTAATGCCCCAACAACCATCTATTTACAACAACAATGACTTTTGACTGAAACGATAATCGTGTAACACTTAAGCATGTTATAATCTACTGTTGGATGACAATACAAACAATGGTTACAACAATACTTTTGCACTTACGAGCCACTTCAGGGCCACGTGCTTCTAGCTGCAACCCCCATTTTAGAAAAAGGCACTTGCCCATATGACGCTTTACCTGTCTGCCGAAATTTAGATCTGGCAACTTTCCCTAATCAGCTGTAGACGTGTCGTTTTACCCTATGAGAATTAACATGGGAGCCTGCGGACTAGTTACTAGTTACCAGTAACAGAAATTCAACGTTATTGACGGCACTTTTTCTCCATGAAGGACACGTTACCACATTTTCGTGTTGACGTTTTCTTCGTTACTGGACCCAAGACACCTGATTCAAACGATTTGCAAACATTTCTACCGCATGGGGAATTTACACCAATATGCTGAAATCAGGTATAAGTTGGTTTCACTTAAAACACAGTCTGCTAGTGCAGCCGCCTTTTTTTCATCAACAATCATTTTTTAACAATCGGATGTCTACAATCGGACGATCTACTATTACTTGGCGGCGACACAATAGCGTGTGTGTATATCAGGTATAAGTTGGTTTCAGTTCTAGACACACGCTAGTGGTCGCCGCCAACTAATAGTAGATTGTCCGATTATAGACATCCGATTGTTAAAAAATGATTGTTGGTGAAAAAAGGCGGCCGCACTAGCAGACTGTATCTTATGTCAGTTACTAGCATCGTACTCGGCTTCGCCCGGGGATTTGTTTGACCCGTGGTTGTTTCCCAGTATTTGCTCGGTGCTTCCTGATCGTTCACTGCAATAGTACATTTTTCTTTGGGTAACACTCCTTTTTTCCATTATTCAAATAGTGGCTGTAACATAAGCGCTGCCCCACCAACGAGCATTCCCCGTTCAGGCCCCTCCCCACTCCCAGTAGCGTGCGAAAAATAACTGTCCTTCGTAAGTGACGTCCTTTAAGACATGCCTTTGCGATGACCGCGGAGAGCAAATTGTTAATGAGGCAACAATGTGCCAATTTCAACTTCTTTTCAGGGCAACAACGTCCCAGTTTTAACTTCAAGCCAAAGAATTGATACACCTGCATGTTTTCATTGTTCCCCTTCCGAGGGTCGTTGCGGTTGCTTCATTTCTGCTATGAGACTTTGGTTTATAATAATGTAAGATAAGATAAGATATAGCCGAATCTAGACACACGCTAATGTGTCGCGCCAAGTTAGGCAACAAACATCACAACAAACATCACATCAATTCAATTGTCGAGGTTGTAAACAATTGTAGCGCGACGCCATAGCGTCAGTGTCTTATATCTTGAAGCATAGTTGGGCACATTTCAAGTACTTGGGGGAAAATAATAATGCGGTACAAAAGCTTAAATTGTGCTGAAATCGAGAGCAATGACCCACCTGGCTAGCTAAGGTGCTTTCAATGCAAAATTTGACCCTCAATAGGTTGAAAATGTGTTACTAGTTACTAGCTAGTTATAGCTAGCTAGCTAGCTAGTCCGCTCATCCCCATGTTAAATCCCATAGGGTGATTATTCATAGATACCGAGATAACGTGTAGGCTATAAACGGAACAGAAAGCCAATTGGGCAACGTAAATAGGTTTGCATCCGTATTTATTTATATAACGGGTAGGCTTCCAGCTATAAATTGGATGAATGGGTACAGTACAATACGAACTGCGTACCATTTATGGTTTGAAGCCTGCGGGCGTAACGGGGATAGCGTGGGAGGGCGCGTAAGTGCGCAAAAATTATTATAACTATTGTTAGCATTGTCGGTATCATCTCCCATTGGACGGCCAAAGTTCCGACAATGAGAACGTGTATACTGACGTGCATGCCTAGACACACACTAATGAGTCACTATAAATCTAAACAACGTTGTAAAGAAATATTGTATTCACGTCCAATTCACGAAAAATAAACCAACTGTAAAAACAAAACAAAATAAACAAAGCCAAAAACTGGTAAAGAGGCCACCAAGTTGAGAGTGTTTCAGCCCTTCAAAGGAGTGATATCAACACACCAAAACTAACTACAACAAAATTAAAACCAAACCAAAAACCTATAAAGAGGTGACTAAGTTGAGAATGGTTCGGCCTATAGGCAAAAGGTAGTAGCAAAGTGTTGAAAACCAGTTTCTTGTTGACGTGACACTTTATTACACATCTGCACGGTAGTGGAGTTCAGTAAATACACTATAAAAAAAAAAAGGAGTAATATCACATCAAAAACCAAAACTGGTAAAAGGAGCCGCCAAGTTCCGAATGGTTCGGGCCTTCAAAGGAGTGATATCAACACACCAAAACATTCGCCAACTTTATCGTACCGAATAATACTTTGGACGTTAAATGAAAACTTGAACACGTGCTACCGAAAGTAGCAATGTTGTAGTTTTCATTTAACCTTCGAATTATTAAGCGGTGCGATTAACTTGGCGAATGTTTTGGTGTGTTGATATCACTCCTTTGAAGGGCCGAACCATTCCAGTTTTACCAGTTTTGGTTTTTGATGTGATAAATATTGGCTCGTAGCTTACAGCACTTGCGTTAGTTCAGAACAGTTTGAATGGCTGACATAACAAATAGCTCACGTGACGTTAAGTGCAGAACGAAACTACCTCCAAAAGTCGCGATCGCTTGGTGGTTTTAGAAGGTTACCGTGAAACTCGTACAGATTTGGAGTTGGAGCCATTTTGTCAAACCGGGCTATTGGGCCAAACAGTTGCCTAACAGTACGGACAATAGCGGACAAAGCTTGGTCAGTTGGCACAGTGGAATAAGAGAATTATAATAACTGACAATGTGGATAGTTTTACTATTTTGATGCAAATTACTTCTTTTGGGAATACACTAAGATCACAAACGACCTTAAAATTTCAGTTACCACTGCAATAAAATCGGAATAGATGCATAGCAACGGGCAGCTATCATTCGGAAATTGTTCCGTTCTGGGGATCCAACAACTCTAGCTTGGGCTTTCAATGCCAATACTAGAGTATGCTAGTTCTGTTTGGTCACACCACCTACTCGGGGACATTGACCGTCTTGAGTCCATTCAACAACGCTTCACTAAGAGTTTAAGGGGTTTATCCCATTTATCTTGTACATATAGGCTTAATGGGTTGAAATCAGAACCTCTGGAATTAAGAAAATTAGGAGCAGATCTAATTTTAACATATCTATTGCTACGTAGTCACCTTTGTGTTGATTCCGCTTTTTTCTTGAGGTCCGTTCCGGTGATCGAACGAGAGGGAACTCGTGGAAGTTGGTTGCTAATCGTTTCAATTAATTTTGTGATCTTTTACGCTGGACCGGTGTAAGTGGCATGCCCTACCCAGTACCCATGTTCCCTTTGCTGTTGTGCAAATACATATTATTCCTATCTACTAAGTAAATCCAACCTAAGAGCTTATTTGCGTTTGTTATTTCCACTACAAGGGATGGCACGATATCAAAATTTTTTATCCCTATACGATTTTTGAAATTATCGCGATAATCGATAATATCTCGATGAAACAAATTTTGAGGCTGGAATAACCATTTGAATTTTGTCAATTAAAGAAAACCTTGGCTGTAGCCTACAGTGCAACCTTCACGAATGTGAATTGTGTGGCACTTGCCATTTGACCAGAAGACAGTTGTGCTGCTACTTAAATACTGTTTGCATTAGCCTAACTCTCCAATCAACTAAAGTGGCTAGCAACAGTTTGTATACTTGGTTGGAGAGCCCTTGTAATTCTGCACGTGATGCCGCAAACAGCTTGTTTCTAGCTATTACAGCTTCCGAGATGTGACCATTTTAAGCGTTGGGGTTTGCACGATAATTCAATAAATCAAAAAAGTGCGATACGATAATACGAAAATTTTTTTATTGTGATATTATCGAATTATCGATGATCGTGCCAACCCTATCCACTACAAGGAACACGTAATTCCTCCGGCCCTCACCTGTTCGTAAACCTGACTCTCTTTGTGTGCATGGCAAAAGACACGTCACCAATATACACTATATTTGGCGCCCGACATCAAACTATCGACAAAACGAAAACGTTGCTGCCAACGCGACCATTCGGGGCTGTCATTATCCATTCAAATCTGTTGCTGGCACAACCTTTAAATCTTGGCAAACGGTAATGAACAGGGAGCCATGTAAAATTTTCCATATTAGCTTTGGAGACATTAGCCTGCCTTCGATACAAGACCCCGTTACAAGACCGCCTTCTCCTTCCCCAATACCGATCGACTTTTATTAGGAATAGCAAGAAGCCCATTCTGCGTAGAACAATGGAGCGCTAAGCAACACGTAGCGTTTCGAAAAGATAGCAATTACGCGGCTGGTAGTGGTCGTGCGCCTCCGGAAGGGGGACTTCGCAATGGGGGGTCCTTTCCGAACGAGTCTCATATGCACTGGCCCATTAAGCCCGTATCGATCCGAATGAGAAGTCGGCTTCAGAAAGAAGATTAAGTTTAATAACAACCTCCTTTTGTCTTGACAGTTAACAAAGCTACGACGAAGGGAAAGAGGAAACTAAGAAAATAATGGTAGTATACGTCACAGGTTTCGCTGCTCAGAAAGCGATTCATGAAAAATAGGACTCGGCGATAAAAACTGGTTGATGCAAGAACACAAAATAAAAATGTCAAGCCATGTTACTAAGGCAAACTGTTAATTACCCAAAGTTGAAAAGGTAAGTATGGTGGATAAGGGGTTTTAAAGGTGAACGTGCGCCCATGAATGCTGTTTCTAACCCCTTTACCAGGGCAGTATTTCTCATTTCCCAGTTTTTAACACCTCTACCAGGGTAGAATTTCGCCTTTACCTGTTTTTAACCCCTTCATACCAGGGCAGTATTTCCCCTTAACTCAGTTTTTAACCCCTTTACCAGGGCAGTATTTCGCTTGACCCAGTTTTTAATCCCTTTACCAGGGCAGTATTTCCCCTTTACCCAGTTTTTAACACCTTTACCAGGGCAGTATTTCCCCTTTACCCAGTTTTTAACGCCTCCACCAGGGCAGTATTTGCCCTTTACCCAGTTTTTAACCCCTTTACCAGGGTAGTATTTCCCCTTTACCCAATTTTTAACCCCTTTACCAGGGCAGTATTTCTCTTAAACCCAGTTTTTAACCCTTTTACCAGGGTAGTATTTCCCCTTTACCCAGTCTTTAACCCCTTTACCAAGGTAGTATTTCCCCTTTACCTAGTTTTTAACCCAATTACCGAGGCAGAATTTGACCTTTACTCGTTTTTACGAGTTTGACCTTTACCAGGGCAGTATTTCACCTTTAACGAGTTTTTAGTTTGTTTACCAGGGCAGTATTTCTCCTTCACCCAGTTTTTAACCCCTTTACCAAAGCAGGTAATTATGTTTTTCTGAAAATGTGGGGTAAAGTAGTACCTTCTGTTAGCAACGGCACGGGAAGGCATCACTTACCAGTGGTTCCTGGGCGGCTTCGCATCGTGCCCGGCACCAAACAACACAGTCAGAGTAACCAGAAATTTTGAAATAAAAAAAATGGTGCCTTCGATATTATCATTCAAGCATGGTAATATCGCCAATACGTTCTGAAACTGTCGAAGTCCTTGTGCATGGGAATCATTTGAAGTTGAAGAACTTATTCTGTGTTCTATTCAAACCGTATTCAGTTCGAAACAAGAAATTTGAATCATGGATAAAGTTAAGCGAAGTCCAAGTGGCTCTCTTCTCGGAACACAATACCATGCGTTGTAGGCTATACTTAGCTCCACTCACAACTGCAGCCCGTTATAAGACTGAGTGCTGGATTAAAAAAAAAACACCTGGTCTGCTGGTAGTTCTTTCTTAAATGTAATGTAACCTCTTTATCTGACACATCGTTTTTTAAAGCGATTAACCAAGTAGCCTGTTCTTATCTGTACATTTTGCCTTACTTGATACTAAACTATAGTTTCAATCTCTATGACGACGTTTAGTGATGTAAGCTTTAGTTGCCTTGCCATTCGGGTTGCCTTGCCATTCAGGTTCCCCCTGGTGGTAATCGTTTAAAGTAGGTACTACTTTCACCCGCATATTTTTGGTAGATAAAAAGCGGAGGTGTGTAATCTGCATGCCCTTTACATTTTGAAGAGCTTTACTAACTGAAGAAAAATTTGTTGTATACTCTAGACTACCAGTTGGCCCTAGACTCATATAATTTATTCAAATAAATTTGTTAAGCTCAATGTGGAATATTCATCAGATAACACTACACTGTGCATACTGTCATGTGTGACCTTGGTGACGTGTCTGTGTGCACAGTGTATGTTATTTGAACTACCTAATTCCCCGTGTGTGACTGTGTGATACACGAAAGACAACAGTGAGACAAAATCGTCATCGTGACATAAACATAAGCCATTTCTCAATCCGGTGAGCAATGGCACCCTTAAGTAGATCGCTACAAAACGTGCGGTTCTGAGATCCCTCGCTACAATGTCTTATTTCACAACGTCACAACGTCGAATTAGTCTCGCTGTTGTCTTTCGTGGCTCCATTTCCCGAACATGATGAGTGTACGCCTTTGAATCGCTGGAAATATATAAAAGACATACGTGAAGAAGAGGCGGTTAACCTGAAATAATTAATCGTTTGCGAGAAACGGACAGTCCAAACGTAGACGATGTGGCGAAATCTGATTTCGACACCCCCCGAGACGTTTCGACTGTTCCGAGGAATCGAGCAAATGATCGATTATTTCAGGTTTACCATTTATTTTCACGGATGTGTGTTTTAATGCTAAGGTGTGACGTCAAGCTAACTTACCAACTTATTTGAGTTTAAAAAAAATTGTATTTGTAATTTTATTCGTGAATCACAATAAAAAGTCGGTCATTACGTCACGTGGTGGATTAGGGGTCATGTAGATCCCATAAAAGTGTTAGGTTATCAAAAAAGTGTGGGTTATCAAAATTAACCCACCGTGGCGTGTGTGAGTTTTCAGATTAACCGTACACTTTTAGCATTGGGATGTGTTAGCGTGACGTCTCCACCATGCATTAATGAAAAATAAACAGGTTTTGGGTTTGAATCTGCTCCAAGAACTTAAAAGGGTTGTTATTTTCGTTGTTGAACATAGTTCAATATTTTCGTCTTTTTCTGGGGATTTATATACGTTTCTGAATATGTTGTAACTAGTATCGTACGCGGTTTCGCCCGGGGTTTTCTTTCGCCCGTGGTTTGGTTTGGCCCGTGGTTGTTTCTCAGTTTTCGGTCGGTGTTGCGTGAACATTAACTGCGACTTTCTTCCTGAAAGTTTCCCTTTTCCTCCCATCTTCTCCCACCCCTTTCATCCCATCATCTCCCTGCCCTCACCCTCCCCTCCCCTTTCCTCCCTTCCTATCCTGTTACCCACACAGACGCACTAACCCCTCTCCCTGTTTATCGCTTTGGCTTATGACGTCATTTATCACTGTTGCCTGAACGTTGACTGACCTTGGTTGTTGTTTGAGATGTTGGTGTTCAGTTAATGGATAATCACATGCTTATTGGTGAAAGACGCACTGCCGCACACACGGGCATTTGCCATTCAGGCCCTCCTCCTCACTCTCAATTTATCGCTTTGGCTTGAACAATCCGTACCGTGTGAAAAATAACTATCCTTCGTGCATGACGTCATTTAAGACATGCCTCTGCGATGACCGCGCAGAGTTGTTATTCGAGGCAACAATGTGCCAAATTCAACTTCTTTTCAAGGCAACAACGTACCAGTTTCAACTTCTAGCCAAAGAATTGACACAGTCGCCCGTTTTCATTGTATGGGTTCTCCTTCCGGGGGTCGTTGTTGCTTCATTTCTGCTATGAGACTTTGGTTTATAATGTAAGATGTCAATATAAACTTTTGGATAACCGTTAAAAACAAGCGGCTACAGCGACTGCCTAGTCGCACCGGTCTTCTGTACAGTTCCTCCACTTCCAATGTTGAGGCGCACACGTCTATCATGCACTACAACTGCTGTTATTATTTAATTTAGTTACGTCGAAGCAGTCTATTAAACAATGGACGTTGTAAGAAATGGACGTTGTAAACAATGGTCGTCAGTATCTGGTACTGTTGCGAAGTTGAAAAAAGCGACGGACGGACGGACGGACGGCGTACAGAAGACTAAAAACTGACGATGTACATATTTGTCATAAGTTTGAAAGTCCTCGCTCCTTGAAGTTATAGTAGAGTTTTAAATATATTCAAGATAAATCAAATAGCTTTTCCCCGTCGAATTAAAAAAACAACAACTAATTACTAAGAATGGCATTCACTGAATTGCGAAGTCTAACCAAACACCGAGATAGTATTTCGGCCTTGATTGCTTGTTAGATGATACGACTGCAATTTGTGCTCCATGCGATTGTAAATCTGAGCAGACGGATTCTTTTAATTTTATTTGAAAAATAAATTTCATGCGACGAGAAATAACCCATACGCGCCAAACAAAAAGATTTTTCTTCCCTTTGGTATAAATAGCCTGCTTTAGTATCGACATGGAAATTTTAAGGGTTTTTTTTTTATTGTTTTTGTTTAATACTTGATGTGTTGAGCGATCGATCCAGTCTTTCCGTTTAATGTTCAGTGCTTCTCTAGTTTGGCGGCGCTGCAACACTTACAATACGACCGTAAAAGTTAATTCAGTGGTTTTCAGGAGAGCGCGCAAGGGTCTTTTCTTAGCGCATGAAACGTTTTTTATGACATTGTGTAAAAAAAAATTCCGATCACGCATCAGCGGTTTCATCAAACACTTCCTGGAGCCGATGACCATAACAAACCAGTGCTTCATTCACATGACCACCTCGAAACGAATGTAAGGACCGTTCACAGGTATGTCACAACTAAAAACTTGGATCTAAAGACTAACTTTTATCAAATGTGCAACTTTTGCACGCTGATTCTGGTATAAAACAGAGACGTTGTACTCCCTAACAAAACGTAAGCTGCTGAGTTTCTTTTGTTTGGTAAAAAATAAAGTCATTGCCCGCATCTGAAAAATTACGAATAAAAAAACAAAACAAAAAACCAAAAAAAAAAAAACAGCGCTCACTCGCATCAATCTTTTCAGTACCACTCCTCAGAACCACTTGATTAATTTTTAGCGGCCTAATCAGAATTTATTTCTCTTCTGTTACGAGATCTTGAAAATACAACGGATTTTTTTTTTTTAAATCTGATGTGTGATCTGCCAAACTATTTATTGGAAAATACTCCTCGTAAATATCCGCAGTGAAGAGAAAAGCAGGATTAGTTCAATTTGATTTTTTATTTGTTGAGGTGTGTTGTAAATCCCTTATTTTTTAGCGTTTATTGCTCGAGGTAGGAAAATAGTCATTTGCTCAATCGGTAAGGAGAGGAATGTCCTTACGTAGTGAACTAACCCTAATAATTTTAGGGTGGTATTGATAAAGTACTTATGTGCATTATTAAAATCCAGTTGTCAGGTTAGACGGACACGTAGCAGATTGATTGGGTGATTGATTGATTTTATTGAGCAGAATCAATCCGAAAATCATGCGCTCACACCTACACTAAAAGTAAACCACTAGTCAACCACTACCTTAATTTACACAGAGCAGACAGACAAACAACGGTACCACTCATCAACAACCAGCTGCAGAGATCAAATAATACTTAAGCCGTCATCACTTCCACTGTCGACATAATGGAGCGGGCTCCGCTTTCTTTGCTGTTTGGCTGTTTGGCCAAAAAGGGTCGGCCTTTGAAAGTAGTGATATCATTCCACCAGGGAAACACCGCCAAGGTAGCTGGCTGATTAGCTGGACAGCATCGTGACAACGTTATTGATGCATCTATCTTTCTCTCTATGAATGGTGGACACTCATTTTTTAACTTTTAGTTTTTCCTTTTCCCTTTCCTTACATTTTCCACAAATTCAATTTCGGCCGCATTGCGGATTATCCCTCAACATAACAAAATATTAAGGCTGGGCCGATCAGCTTTTTTGTACTCCAACCAACCAAGAACCGATCATTAAACGAAACTGGTCGATGGTAAAGATCAGGATCGGGTTCGGTAATCGGGGGTCGATACAGCCTTACAAAATAAGCTTTTAGTTGCTTACAGTTACGGCAGAGCCACCTACAGTAAAGGCCGTATCATCCTTGCATCCCACAATGCTCCGCAAAACGGCAAATGAAATAATGACGCGGCAAGTTTGCCAAGTGGCGTCATCGGTTGACAGAATTTTAAACCCTCGTTGGTTAGTTTGAAATTTCTCCGCTTGGTGTAGAGATGGCAGCACCTAGCAAACTTGCATTCCTTCTATGTCAATGGTTGATTTTACTCGCCTAATTTGTCTTGATCTGATCCGGCCATTACTGTAGGAGGCTCTGGTTACGGACACATGTCTGCTTGTGAGGCCACCTCCTTATCAACATCAATCAATCTTTTAACAATCGGATGCATATAACAATTAGAAACGGCCTGTCTGGGTCTCGTTGTTGTATGGCTCTTGGCTCTTGGCCCATTTTGCCACCCTGATGGTTCCTCAAACCCAAGCCCGATTCCTGATTTTTTTTTTTGATAAACCTTGTCCAGACTCCCGTGTTATTGCATGCAAAATGTGTTCTGGATAGTCCTTGTCGTTTTCGCGTGATGCGCGGTCTAAGATTACATTGGAGTATGATCATAGCGGAACTTCCCTCGTCCTTCGGCCTCGCTCCGCTCCAATGAAGTAGGCAGTATTAGAAGACTATTACGACAATCGTCTAATAATGAGGGGATTCGATGATTGTAAACGAAATGATCGTTGGCAATAAACTGAAAACGTTACTTTTAATGGATAAAGCAATGCTTTCAGTGAATTCGCTATTGACTTTCCGACGCTCACATAAAAAAATGACACAGCCGGTGGGCTAAAAATGTGGACTTTGTTATAGAAAGGCGTATTTCTTTATTTCCAGTGGAAATATTAATACGTAAGTGCGTGGAGTCCGGTTCAGGGGATGCGCTGACTGAGTGAGCGAAGCAAACGAAAATCAGCGTTTGTTAGCCAGTCTGCACAAAAATACACAGATGGAATACACGCTTTGTCGTGACAAAGCCGAGCGAGAAAACTATCCCAACGTTGCAAACACCACCTTCAGCTAGTATTAATCACAATACAGAATTTGTTTTGGGCTTGTATCCTTCGAAGGAACACCGTTCCCTTGTTAAGGTCACAACTTCAAAGCTGACCCTTACGGAAGTTTTAATTGCTTCAAAGTGATGTTATACGTCCTTCAACCAGTTTTAAATCGCCATGACCTTAACAAAATAATTTAATTATTGCACAAAAAAGTTTTAACGCATATATGTACAACATTATCAAAAATTTCCTAATTTAAAACAAACAAGAAAACCCACCATACCGTTAGCAATTTTCGAAAGCATTAACTAGCATTTTCTTCAAAACCAAACCTGTTTATCGTCAGAATGTAAAAAAAACATTGGCTACTTTAAGACATTGGCTACTTCGTTTTAACTTTTCAACGAGTATCGCAGATTTGTGAATTCCAGAAAAATCTATTAAAATGTATCATGTGACATTTGTATTTAAGCAAACTTCTCCCCGTTCCCCCAAACACAATAAAGAAACATAAATTAACTGCAAACATTAGTATTAAACGAAGACGCAGAATATACGCAACATTGTGAACAGCAGAGCAGCATGCTGTCTTTGCATATGTGAAAGCTAAACGTGTTTCCGAAGCCAAGAGAGAGGCAATTGCACGAACTAAGCTACCATTCGCAAATGTTGCGCTAAGTATGTGTCCTTTTTAACCCAACGCTCTTCCTCCGTCACATGTTGTGTCTCAACTTTTGCACCTTTGACTTAAAATGATGTCTCAAATGTCGATCTCTCTCCCGCTTTTACGTCACCGATTAAAAGGGCAGTACGGTAATTGGCGGAAAAATTGTTAACTTTTTTAAAATAATTTTGTTTGACTTTTTTTTTACGCTGATAGGCCAAAGCAAATAATGATTAGATTATTCATTATTTATGAATATGCTAATCATTATTGTTGATTATATTGCTCATAATAATCTAATTTCATAATAATAGGTTTTTTGGGGTGCGTGGGAGGCCGCGAGAAAAATAAAAATTTAGCACAATTTTCACTGGCCACGCGTGTGAAAATTTTCAGCTGAAACGTAATGCAAAATTTAGCCGTCTACTAGGCTCGACTAGGTACATTTTCGAAGCAGCCTCCAACAGGCTCGAACTAGGTACATTTTCTACTACAATCATTTTTGCTTATTGGTGAGGATGCAGATTTTTAATTGTTATTTCTTTGTGCGTTGTAGATCATGAAAAAGGGTCAAATCCGGCGAAATCAAAGCTCATATAAGTATGTTGTTATTTAGAGCTGTTGCTGGTTTCTACTCTCTCGTAAAACTGTTGCGTCATTACCAACGATTTTCTCTCATTTCATTATTTGAAAAGCTGAAGAAAACACAGAATACACTATCTTTATCCAACGCTGTACAGCAACAAACATCCAGCCTTCTTTTTGGGCAATGATCAAATGACGTGGAAACTGATGCAGGCCAACAGTCTCATTCTATCTTCATCCGTGAAACTCTGCCAAATTTTCTTTTTTTGTGTGTGTGGTCCGGTATAAGGTGCTAGGCAACTCAGTTTGGGGCCGGGGGGGGGGGGGGAGGGGGCCTCTCGATGGCAGCCAAGATTGCTTACTATTGTGTTGTCATGGCAACAATTCTGGGGTGTGCCTTCATTCACCGGGCGACTCGAAAAGTAAACAAGTCGGGCTGTTCCAGGCCAGTGGAAGAAGATACTCGAGGAAGGCAAATGTTAGTAGCGACCGCATGTAATTCAACTGGAAATTTTCGTTCCGCGGATTTGCCATTCTTTTCCGGTTCTACCTCGCTCTAAAATTCATTTCTCTATGCCATCCAAACGCAATAACATCTTTTGGGATTAATAGAGAGGTAGCGTTGCCTAGAGGAAGTCTCGAGACCAAGTGGAATGTCCTGCGGTCATTGTACGTTGCTATAGCCAAACTTCGAACAGAAGTATTTTCAGATCATTGTTGTAAACAGGAAAATTGTAACCAATGAACAATATTTTATATGTATATATTCACATATATAAATAGAAAAACAAATACAGAAATATAACTATACAGAAATATAAATGCAGAAAAACAAATACGGACGAAAGTTGTGAACAAAACACATTTTTCATGAAAACCTAACGGGGGATTGCCACCAAAGGACAAGCTGCAATATCTATAGCCGTTCGCCACTATCGAGTTCTGTCTAGCCCTTCAATCAATACAATACACGGCCAAAGCAAGTTTGAAGGACCGGAAGGGAAAATGTGAAGTTACTTGATGTGAAGAGCGTCATAAGCTTTTTTTCCAGGCACTGTTACTGGTAGCATTCACAACATGGTGAGGAAGGTTGTTCCATTCATTAACCGCCCTTCTGGCGAAAGTAAACTTTCCGATGTCAGTTCGAAGACGTGGCAGTAGCAGTTTTTTATTGTGACCCCTGGTGCTGTCGGTGGTAGCAGGCGTGAAGAGGTTAGAATCAAGCGAATTGTTGCGGCCAATAGTCAGGAACATCAGCAGAAGGTCTCCTCTAAGACGGCGCTCAGCAAGGTTGGTAAGATTGAGGCGATGTGGGCGCTTTCAGGGTAGGAGAAGTTGCGCCAGCCAGGAATCAACTTAGTGGCACGTCTCTGGACAGTTTCCAAAAGTTGTTGGTCTTTAACAAGACGGGGGTTTCAGACCTGCACACAGTATTCAATGTGCGGGCGCGCAAAGGTCTTGTAGAGCAGCAAAAGTTTGTTGCTACTGAAGAAAGTGAAATGAGACGGCAAAAATCGTGGAAAAAAAACCGGTTTTAACCACTTGGTGGCAAAAACCAGTCAACCCTTAAATCAAGGAACATTTACACGCCACATTCAGCATGTTGTTGTTTGTTTGTTTGATGTTTTTTGCTCTTAGGGATCACGAACCCAAACTGGGTTATCTGCCTGACGATGATGCGACGAACAAGTTAACATCAGCTATCAGCATTTTGTTGTTGTTGTTGTTGTTGTCTTTATTTAAAAGAGCCGAACCCTAACCAGGTTACTGCATTTTTGCTTGCTTGTTGTTGTTGTTGGTTTTTAAGGAACAAAAACCCAAAGTATACGCAACATGATAACAGCATAGTGACGAATTGTTGCTGTTCTCACCGCTAAATAATGAGACTTGTAGGTATGCATCCGTATTTGTTTATCACTTTTCGAGCCTTCAGCTTTCCGTCCATTTAATGGGACTTCGGTGAAGTTAACGGCTAAAACTAAGACACGTAAATCTAATAATGCAAATCTACAAAAGCCAAAAAAAAAAGAAGGGCCATAAACCGAAGATCTATCGGCCTTGTGACTTGCAGATAGTTATAGTTCCAGAAATATTGCAGATAGTTGTAGTTTAATCGGGGACGTACCTTTTGGTGGTTTGGGTGGTTCGTCCAAGACGTGAATACACAGCACGACAACAACAGCATGAATGAAGAATTGTTGCTTGATTGATTGATTTTATTTGAGTCCTAACTGGCCTGCAAACCCATATACTCAAATCTATGCCTTACCCACTTAACCTAAACTTAACTCTAATCACAATGGCAGGCCTTGATTGTTGCTTTTGCCAATGCTGAATAATGCCAGTTCGGTGGACTTCTTGACTAAGACTAAAACTCGAAAAGCTACTAATCGAAAGAGAATGTAAAACTCAATTTTTGCCATTTCATCTTGCAAGTGCTAAGAAAAATTATGGATTTTATCAATTTGGACCAAAACGATGTGATATCTCCCCAAAACAAAACTTGT
Organism: Lithobius niger; assembly: GCA_023313725.1. Classification (NCBI taxonomy): domain Eukaryota; kingdom Metazoa; phylum Arthropoda; class Chilopoda; order Lithobiomorpha; family Lithobiidae; genus Lithobius; species Lithobius niger. The sequence goes on from JAHWFP010126696.1 coordinate 27,042, forward strand.
TAAGGATTTTTCGTCAAGTTTTCGGCCGTTTTAAGTCGTGATGTCACACGCCAAGCTCTTTCGCTATATTAATCCCTCTGACTAAAACTTCAAATGTTAATGAAATAACTGACAACTGCCCAGTATACCATTTTCAGATTTCTTATTTAACCTTCGTACTACTATACTCGATTGGGATTAAGTAGGCGAAAGGACTTTTGCGTTTGAAATTATGACTTCAAACGGCCAAAAAACTTGACGGAAATCATCAGCAAGTTTTGTTTTGGGGCGATTCTTCTTACTTCAGTTTGCTGGATCACCGTGTGTAACAATAGGTAATTCGATTCCCTATACTACTGCTCTTACAAAGTCAGTGGCAATACGTAATGTGAACTAAAAATTCCAACGTATATAATCCATCAGCATACCATTTCGTTCTTCTTTTTTCGAAACGAATTCTAGGTTCCTCATTATCTGTTGGGATGGCGTGACTAAAAAAAAGTTGTAATTTGGTTGAAACTGGCTTGTTTTTTTTTTTTTCAGTTCCTTTTGTAGAAGTGAGGATTTTAGTAGGAGCGGCATAAAAGAGGGGCCCGACGAAGGTCTGTCTAATGACAACTATTATGCCCCATACTATATGGCTCTCGGTGTGGGTGGAGACCCCATGTGGCCAACTGTGGAACAGGTGATCGTAATTAATTACGGAAATAACCTACGTAAAAAATACGCTGTTTATTATTGCAGTCTTTCCTAAAGCGAATGTTGGGAAGATTACAGCAACGACTTTGTAGCTCCATCCGTCCGTCAGTCCTTCCATCGCCTTTTTCAATCCCGGAACGGTACTAGATGGAGACCCATTAGGTTAAGCTTCCAAAAATTAGTTAAAAGAAGAAATAAAAATATAAAAAACCGGAAGTATGAAACAGAAGATGCCCACTAGTGGCCGGAAGTGGTCATCAACTGAGCCATCATCTATGAACGGTACTAGATAGAGACAAACGGTTTTCACCGTTAGATCCAGTGTCCAAAAATTACTAAAAATGAATAAAACAAAATCGGAAGTATGAATTGGCCCTAAAGTGGCCGTTTTAGTAGAAGTGTACAGAAGACCGTTTACGACTAGGCGGTCGTTGCCCCCTGCTTGTTAACCTGATAAGCAGGTGCGATAAATATCACTCGCTCTACGATTACTTCAGGCATGCAGCAACTCCTCATGCAACAAAGATGGCGTCTTTCAGTCAAGGCCGACTGGGCGTGAAATCGTGTGTCTCTCCTCCTAGCTCAATGCCAGTTCTCGCGCGTGCCAGAAAGTCGACGGTTTTCATCACTGCTTTGGTAAAACACGATCTTGGCGATTGAATCTGGAGCTAGGAAACAAAAACAATGGCTTCTCTCCCAACACTTGTGTACTTTGCGGTTACTTTTTCACGTGAAGACTGTTTGACATTTGAACACGACGTCCTCTACAGCTCAATAAACAAATCAAATCAACAACGTCTCAGTACCTTCAATGCTTAATGCACCAGAGTAACTTTTTATTTAATTCTTTTTTTTTTTTGTTTTGTTTGTTTGTTCATTGTTCTAACTAGTCGTGAAGAAATGACGAAACCACTTGTGTTTGATGACCACACAAATGATCAGATAAAATCCACTTAAAATGCAAAAGTCGCCTAGTACGATACAAATTAAAGAAGGACAAGACGCAAGCATACAGAATTTTTAGGAATATAGCCCGCCTTATTTTCTGTGATGTTACACAACGATGTAATAGTTCGTGGATAAAAAGATCAGTAAAAGATCATTCATATTTAATAACCATTGAAGGCTTTTTGTTTGTAAGTTGGTTATTGTCACAAGGAAAATTTAAACGGGCAATTTATTCATTTCATTCGTTCTGGTAAATAAAATTCCCTATTTTTAGTTGCAAATAACCTGTTCCGTCTTGGAACAATTTAAAGTTTTCCTCCATTATAACGAACTTTTATTCAATTTGATGATGTTTCTAGCTTGCTAATAAATCGGTGACGCGACCAGCTCTTAATCTTAAATCTTAAATCTCAGTTCTGGCAGTGTGGTTTTGAAAAAAAAAAACAATTACCTCTCGCTCTTTTAAAACTTAAACGCACAAACACAAAACATACTAAACAAACGCCATAAAAAACAAAATGCATAAAAAGTTAAAAAATAAAAAATACACACATAAAATGAACATATACTCACTCAGGCGAAATAGAACTAAAACAGAAAATGACCGACCAACAGACAGACAAAACAAGCTTAAAACTAAAACAGAAACTGACAAATACACAGACAAAACACGCTTAGAATAAAACGGAAACTGACAAACACAGACAAAACAAGCTTAAAACTAAAACAGAAATTAACAAACACCCAGACAAAACACGCTTAGAACTAAAACAGAAACTGACAAACACAGACAAAACAAGCTTAGAACTAAAACAGAAACTGACAAACACAGACAAAACAAGCTTAGAACTAAAACAGAAACTGACAAAACAAACTCAGAAGTAAAACAGAAACTGACAAACACGCAGACAAAACGAGCTCAGAACTAAAACAGAAACTGACAAACACAGAAAAAACAAGCTCAGAACTAAAACAGAAACTGACAAACACACAAAAAACAAGCTTAGAACTAAAACAGAAACTGACAAAACAAGCTCAGAAGTAAAACAGAAACTGACAAACACGCAGACAAAACGAGCTCAGAACTAAAACAGAAACTGACAAACACACAAAAAACAAGCTTAGAATTAAAACAGAAACTGACAAAACAAGCTCAGAAGTAAAACAGAAACTGACAAACACGCAGACAAAACGAGCTCAAAACTAAAACAGAAACTGACAAACACACAGACAAAACAAGCTTCCTTAACAAAAAAGGGTCTGCATGTTTCCCAAATTATAAATGTACACACAAACTACACACATGAAACAGACTTAAAATGTAAAACAGCAAATATAAACAAAGCAAATAAAAAAACCAAAACGACTGTATAATATACAAGTTAAAAATAAACACAAACACAAACACACATTTCAAACACAGATTGCGCTAATTTTCTGACACTACCCGTGATCAAAAACAATCCTTGTTCCCTGAAACTGAAATTCAAATTATAGCTGGTTTCGTTTAAGTGAACTGTAATCCATTTCTTTTTTATTTGTGCACCTTGACAGCTGCGAGATCCCTGGGGCTCAAAAGCTTCTTTTTTTTTTTATTTAAACGGCAAAGCCGTTTTTCGCTCAGTTAATTTCATTCCATTGAACTTATGTTATTCATGATTAGAATGAATTTTTTTTCAACAATACGTGAGATAATCCCTCACTTTTTATTAATTTAAACCTTCATTTTCAAGATACAAGTTTTCAGTAACATTTAACAAGTTTTCCACTTAAACCAATATTTGTCTATTTATTTTGTATTTTTAAACATTTTTTGAATTAATGGTGATATTTAATTGGATTAGCACCATTTTGGGTTTTATTTGTGTCTCACAAACACTTTAGTACATAACAGACCAATTTTCATTAATTTAAAATTTCATTTTCAAGCTACAAGATACAAGTTTTCCGTAACATTAACAAGTTTTCATCTGGAAACAAAAATGTGTCTAATGTTTTTTGTTTTTTTTTTTGTATTTTTAAACTACAATTTTCGAATTCCAAGCTGCGGTATTTAATTGGATTGACGCCATTTTTGGGGTTTTATTTGTGTCTCACAAACACCTAAGTACTCCAGAGACCTTAAAGTTGATGAATTACCGAGTAAGGCGTTGCCAGTTACACTTACCAGTTCAACGGAATCATTCCACCATGGAAGAGGGCATTTGTACAGCAGACAGTCAAGTTCCCACAGCAGATTTGAAATAAACCCCCACGGAATTTCGCCCTCTCCCGATAAACCCCTACTCGCTTCAATGGCGTAATGATTCAGTTTCAATAAAAACCGATTCGCTAGCAAAAAAGAAAGAAAATATCCCGTTCAGCAAAGCGAAACTAAGCCCATAGTCGTTGATAAAGAAAAGGAGGAGGCCATACTTTTGCGGCTGGAAAGTAAATCGGATCATTTGCAAACGCTCGCACCATTTGCACTCGGCAAGGAAAATCTCCAGACAGATTATTCAAATGCAGATTAACTGAATACATTAATACATTAGATGACTTAATCCTTAGCTACTCCAATGCTGCGTGTAATTCTAGATCAATACAGATTTCAGGAATTATTTCAAGGGCTGACGGCCGTCGGCAGCCAACGTGATCTTGAGCGAAAAAAAACACGTTCACTTTTTTTAATGACGTATCGAACAAAAACGTGCCCAAATTCGTTGAAACGGGGGTTTAATTCTGCAGCTATAGTTTGTTCCACATTATGTTTTCAGAAAACTGACTGAATGACGACAAGTTTCCTTGCACTAATAGTGCAAAAACATGAGGGTATCACATTTGTAGACTCAACAAAGTTACCGTTAGAGTTTACGAATGGGATGTTCACGGATTTTTTGTATTCGTAGTGAAAGAAAACGTGGCGTCATACAGTCAGTTTTCTGAAAACATAATGTGGAACAAAGTATAGCAGGAAACGAGGTCGTTATGAGATTAAAAATAAACGAAACGTTGCTGTATCATTGAAAGCATTGTGTTGAAAACTGTTCTGCGTCCATCGGACACACAACCCAGCTTCCATAAGGCTACCTATGTCCTTTTTAGAGAGACCCAGGGTCCTACATTTACGCATTCGGTTCATACTCTAAAAGTATCCACTCGCAACTTGCTAGTCGTGTAGTTTTCATGGCATGGTTATACTTTGCGTTTATCGTCAATCCAAAACTAAGCGTAATTAGCTTCGGTATGTGCAAGTATACCCTATGTTAAAAGGCTAGACGCTCATTTTGTCGTAGTGCTGTCCAATGGTTTTTTTTCTTCTAGCTGCACTCAAAACACACTGCTATAGTGTACAAACTACAGACGTATAGTCTGTTCCACATTATGTTTGCAGGAAACTGATTCTATGACGCCACATTTCTTTGCACACGAGTCAAAAAAACAGTTACTGTTAAGAGCCTACAAGTGGGAAATGTACATGGAGTGGCAGAAAACGTGGCATAAAACAGTCAGTTTCCTGCAAACATAATGTGGAACAGACTACAGTACTGGTTGGTTTTAATGGAATGTTCAAAACTATGGCATTCTTCTCGTTATTAAAGTTATTCCTGTTGCAGCACTAAACAACCATACGTTTACGGTTAATTTTTTTTTATTAGAAAAAAAAAGGGTGCAACACAATATGCAGAGTGCAGTATATATTACGGGCCATTGTAAAATGTACTTCATCCTTTGTCTCTTACAGAAAAGAGTCTTGAAATTGAAACCCCCAAAACCTTTGTTTTGGAGTCTAGTGGACGAAGGCCTAGTACACATCAACCACCCTTGTTGAAACTCCAGATCTCCAAGCATGGACAAACCGACAATAGGGTTTTACCAACATCGTAGCAAGTCGTTAAGTGCAACAACAAAAATTTCGACTGAGGTCTTTGCCCACTACAATTATGGAGGAAAAAAGAGAGATAGAGCTAGCATGACGTCAGAGCTACGCATTACCTGCTGAAGCCAGTCGGGGGAGGAAAAGTTAGTTCAACATTGCTTGTCTGCTAGCGTTCGTAACGCACTCAGTAATTTCAACTTCAAAAATAACAATCCCAGACACAAACAAAATTCAATTACTGATTCTTGGGTTTTGTTAATGCAACGTTTAAGGTTGCATTAGAATACTTTTTCAACATTAAACTGGTTGTGAATTAAGGAGCTAAACTTAACCAAAGTACTAGACATTCAACAAAATACTGCACTCTCCAAGAAGATAATATTTTAGTCGTAGTAACTAAGGCTTGTTTTGTGGTTTCCTTAGCTGAAAGTTACACAGCTTTCCGATTGTGGAATTGTGGAATCTTTTTCCGACTTGAAATTCGTAAAAATAGAAAAAAGAAAAAGGACTTATATTTTGCAATAAAACGAAAAATCCATGACCGGGGCCAGTAGCTAGACTTTTTTTTGTGGGGGAGTCGGAAGGGAGGAAGGTACTGGCAAAAAAATAAATAAACAAAATCAGTAGCATTTCAATGCAAAAAAAAACTTCTGACGCAAAAATTACTTCTGATATACATTAGGAAAAAAAATAAAATTGAACTTGGGTAAGCTTTTTTAAGTCCTTCTTGTATTTCTTGGGAACACTTATATTTTGAAAAAAAATTTGAAATATCCATAACCAGGGCCGCAGCTAGGAACTTTTTCTTGGGGGGGGGGGAGGGTAAGGGTAAGGAGAGAGACGGGCAAAAAAATTGGTACCATTTTTTACGCAGAAAATACTTCTGACGAAAAAAATTCTGAAATATAATGGAAAAATTGAAATTGGACCTGGGTAAGAACGGCAAAAAAAACTGAAATTGAACTGGGAACGCTTTTTTAAGTACCTCTTGTCTTTTTTGGGGACACTTACCACATCATACCGCCCCCAAGCTTGCGACCCTGTCTATGTCATTATGATGGGGTTTAATTTCTCGCTCATTTAAGTAAAAATGGATTCAGTAAATACCTTGAAATTGTAGTATACTTTTTAAACGGCGTAGATTTTTTTTTTCGCCGACTACTACACGAAATAAAATTATAAAACCATGATTTCAAAACACTTTGCCCTTCGCAAGGCAACTGGGAAGATTTTCTACTTGGGCATTAGGAAAGGTACGCCTGCTTGTAGTAACGATCATCCGCACTGACATTACAGAATACACCTGCATCATTTCATGTCAACTATTGTTAAAGTGGCAATGATTTTTTTAATCACGCAAACATTTACATCTTAATCATTAAAAACTTACGGTCGGTATATATATATATATATATGTAGGTATATATGTACCTCTTCTCCTCTTGAAGTAGGAAGGCTAAAAATATGAGAAAGGTGTCAAAAGACTGGAAATTAATCCGGATTTCGCGTAGACGTATTTTCGTAGTTCTAGGTAAAGTTTTTCCCCTCGAAAAAAGCGAAAAAACCCCTTTGGACCATTGTTAAAACGAATTTTTCGAAATTGATTGTTAGTTTCGGATATCACCTCTTCCTGCTATGCGGATGGTCCACAATTGTTGCGCCACGTAGGAGGCGCGTGGTCCAGTAGTGTTGTCGGTAGAATTTCGGCTGGCAATGCTAACAGCCGTCATTCAACAATGAGGCACGTGCAGCTCGCTGAAGGAACGACTGTTGGAGTTGCATTTTGGATATTTCAAATACAAACTACCTATTTAGCCTTAAATTTAAATGATAATACGTAAATCTACGAAAAGATTAATGCGCAATTAGGCATATTTAAACAAAATACATTGATAACAAAAAAGAGTATCAGAAATATTTCAACGTTTGCATTTGTAAACCATCGACATTCGATCAGTAGTGTGCTATTAGCTGGTGCTCTACTCAGCAATAGTCCAGCCTAATTGTAGTAAACACGAATAGTTGCTAGGTACGATTTCGCCTTGCTCGAAATCTTTTATATTAGTCAAAAATTATGGGCGACATGTGGTTTCAAAGCATCACATGTAGCGGGGAAGGAGATGGCTTTTAAGTAAAAATTCTTTAAATTTGTGAAACAAGGAAACCCATATAAAGTCTGCAAAATTAATTGGAAAAAAAAAATCAAGAGCGGCACGAAGGAGTATGCAACATGCATGATAAAATTACCAAGCATGTTTAGTTCAAGCATGCAGCAACTCGCGTGCTACAGCGTTGAAACGGCCTTGCAGCGCCGATAGATAAGGCTTCTTCAAGCCAAGGCCGACTGTGAAGAAATCGAGTATCTCGCC
>JAHWFP010126697.1:0-21248 GCA_023313725.1 Lithobius niger
AGCGTCTCTGGTCCAACATTCGAATGTCCAGTAGCCACGGTGGCGACTCCCAATGTCCAGATGTGGCGGCATAGCGCGTCCATTGTGTGGTCGCCTGGCGGGAGTTTATGGCACTTCGGACCCAATTGTCTCATTGGCCTCTCCTCCAATTTCTGTTTTCCCCCCTTAACCCTCAATCTACAAAAGGCATAAACATGACCCTCCACCCATCCCCTTATCACTTTTGTCTAAACACACAACAGCAGGTCCGTAAGGATATGTATTACGCAATGCATTGCAAGTGAATCGGCAATCGCTCTTAATCTGGGGGAAAATCAAGGGGGTAAATGGTAGGGCACAACCCGTTATTGTACTAGGGCTTGACGCTAAACAGTGCTTTAGCAATAAAGGCAACGGTACAGTGATGCTTAATGGGACGAATTAAAACACTGTGGTATTGCTCAATGTCGTTTTCGTGCACCAAGAAAAAATAAATAAATAAAAAGAAGTAAAGCAAGCTCTTCCCGGTGCTGTTCTTAATTTTAATCAAGGATCCTTTTTAACATCTGGGGCAAGCGTGATCTTCATTCATTCATAAGCAGGCGTCATATCCGCAGCAGGCGTACGCGTGGTGTTCGAATTCCACCCTCGTCGCCAGTTGAAATGTATTTAGTAAACACTATTTACACTAACATATTTCAGGGTTGCACAAGGCAACTTATCCTAACTACCCAAAACCAAAAATGGTGTAAAAAGCCGCCAAGTTCCCAAAAATGATCGGCCCTTGAAGGCAGTGATATCATTCAACCAGGGAAAGGCCGCCAAGGTTAATCCTATTAGCCAAGTTGATCGCACCGACTAATAGTTCGAAAGTTAAACGAAAACTCGCTGTAGCAATCTTCAAGTTTTCATGTAACGTCCAAAGTACTATTCGGTGCGATCAACTTGGCTAATAGGACTAACCTTGGCGGCCTTTCCCTGGTTGAATGATATCACTACCTTCAAAGGCCGATCCTTTTTGGAAACTTGGCGGGTTTTTACACGGTTTTTGGTTTTTGGTGGATATCACAACTTTCATAGGACTGTGAACGTAACAAAAGGTTACACCGTCTTATCTTCATCTGTACCTTTTTTCTGGCTGAATTTTATACCTATAAATTTTCATATTGATAATTTTCAAATTTACCATTTCCAATTAGCCAAAGGAAAGGAATAAAACAGGTGTCGGCAGCATGTAACAAGCTTTTAGTACGAGCTCTGCACAAGCATATACAACATAGTACAAAACACGTGACTCGTACTGGATTGACTGGCTATACAATTACGGATACAGAGCAGGTGCACCTCTATAAGAACGAATCAGAGACAACCAGCAAAAATACCAGGCTTATAGACTGCACAGCTGTGTACACGAAAGGTACACGCACTAAAATCTGGGAAGAGACCAGTATCCGGTCATTGCTCCTTTTGCATCTCAGTCCAAAACCACTGCTGCAATCCCTTAGTGCTTGGCAAATAGGATTAACCTTGGCGGCCTTCCCCTGGTTGAATGATATCACTACCTTCAAAGACCGACCCTTTTTGGAAACTTGGTGGCTTCTCTTACACCTGTTTCGGTTTGGGTGGATATAAGCGTTTTTCGTGCTGCGAAAAACATGGTGGTTCTGTCTAGCTGGTACGCTCTGGCTGGAGAAATAAAAAAAAAAAATGTAGTTAATTCCCTGACTTTGCACTAAAGATGGTAGTTTCCCCGATCTTCCCTGACTATCTTCCAATTCTTTGACTGTTCTGACTATCCATGCTGGTGATAACCCTAAACTATGTTTACAAAATAAGTGGGCTGAACAAGTGTGCAGAAAATGTTCGCAACCATTGTTGACCATTGTTGCAGCAATCCAAATATGGGAGTTATAGCCACTTCGTTTCAACAATGGTCGGTACGAAAGTAGGGTAATAAGTCTTTTAGAGATAAGTTAACCACAACGGTCACCTCCTCACTCCAATCTTTTAGAGTACTATCAGTTGTACCGGTTTCGCCCGGGGGTTTTGTTCGCCCGTGGTCGTTTCCCAGTTCTCAGTAGGTTGTGGCCTGAACGTTGAATGCGACAGGCAATTTTGCTTTTCGGAACATGGCCCTTTTCGCCCCATCCTCTCTCTCCCCACCTCCTTACCTCCAATCCTCTCAAAACAAAACGTGAGATTCAGTTAATACGTAATCATATGCTTCATGGTAACTGAAACATTGCGCCCCACCCCCCAACCCCAAACTCTTTATTTTCTAAAGAGCTGGGCTAACAGACGCTGCCCCACACACGGGCATTCACCGTTCAGGCTCCCCCCAACTCCCAGTTTACCACTTTAGCTTTAGATCCGTACAGTGTGAAAAATAACTGTCCTTCGTACGTGCCGTCATTTAAGAATTGCCCCTGAAGATGCCCACGTAGAGCAAATTGCTAGTCGACGCAACAATGAGACAATTTCAACTTTTCAACGCAACAAAGTATCAGTTTAAACTTCTGGCCAAAGAATTGACACGTTCGCCCGTTTTCAAGGCAGTTTTGGGGGTTCTTGTCGTCGTTTTAGCTTGGGGAGGGTCGTCTTCGTTTTTGCTACGAAACTTTTGTCTTACAATGTAGATTATTTTAAAACAAAGACAAGAAAAAAAAAGGGGAGGTTACAGTCCTTGGTTTCTCACAACAACGCGAAGCAATTTTCCTCTTTGGATTCGGAAGACAATAAGCCGTTTTACAGAACGGTAACACAATTATCTCCAACCCTCATCACATCTATTATCATTATCCTCCGAAAGTCCACAACATTCTTCAAAAAAAAAAAAGTTAACAATAAAAAGCAAAGCAAAAAAAAGCTAGTCCAACTACGAACCCCAACTTTTGCCATCCCCACACTTCTTAATTTGTCAAAGCAATAATGCAGAAGAAGTTGCGACCGCCAGTTCTCGGACCACCAAAGGTCGGACATTAATTTTAGTTAAAAGTCAGCGGGCTCGACTCCGACAGCAATTAAGGGCACGACTCCATATTTATTACGGCACGACCTCACCCTTATTTTTGCAGTGATTAGAGTAAAATCAAATTACGGGAACTATACCGCGGCTGCTTCGTTTTATTTAATTGAATAAAGCACGTTTGTTTTTCTCAAACTTGGACCGATGATGCTTTGCCGGACCAGATAAATTAGCTTCCTAATCTGTTGACTGCCGCAATATTGGCCAAAGTTTGCACAGTTACCGTATTCTCTTCTTGCTGTATTTATTACTAATAGAGTCGTTCGTTCAATCGGCGTCGACTCGTTATGCTCGGGGAGATGCCATGTTGCAACCTTGAAGCAATATACTCAACCTGGGAGCATATTCCTACGGAAACCAATACTCGGCAAGCGTCACATCACGATGTCACGAGTTTTTGAGGACAAATGGGAAGAAGCGCGCGTCGTTACTACGGAAGCTTGTTGGGACAAACAACAACTTTTTTTTTCCTACATACACAAAACTTTCATTCAAACGGAACTTCGGCATTCTAACACCGGATAAGACACACTGCAACCAGTGGTCGACCGAACCCAATTTTTTCACTTTCGGCCGAAACCGAAACCACTGCCGAAACCAGTGATTTGGTTTCGGCCGAAACCGAAATCACTACCGAAACTGAAACCACTACCAAAATCGATCAATCAGTTTCGGCCGAAACCGAAACCACTACCGAAATCGGAACCAAAACCTAACCTGAAAAGTATCAATTTTAATAATTTGACAAAACAGCAGGACTAAAATCATGAATGTGTGGCGTGCCCGGCCGGGCGGGCCCAGAAAGATGGGGGGTTAGGATAAAAAATAAAAAAAATAAAAAAACTTATCAGTCTTGCTACAAGACTTCAGGACTTTCGTTTCCTTTTTTTTTTTTCACTACTCATTTTTTATTTTAAAAACGGTCTTTATTTTTTTCGTGTCAGTCCAGGGCACGGAAAAAGGCTTTTCATTCAGTAAGTAAGAGCTTTGCTTGAAAACATAAATAAAACAAATTAAAGCACAAATACCCTCCAGTGCATTTAAATATTTTGATTTAGATTTTTTTTTAATTGTATTTCTTATTGATGGGCATGGCAGATGCAAGCCGGACCTGTGATGGTGCCCCCTGAATGTCACAGCACTAGGCTACAGCCTAGTAAGTCTGTACGGAAATTGGATACTGCCAGAAGGTAGAACTGGTTTCGGCTTCACCGAAACTGAAGCATAGGATTCAACCGAAACCGAAACTGAGCTATCAACTTCATGGCCGAAACCAAAACCGAAACCAAAATCCGGTCGACCTCTAACTACAACCTAGGGCGATATATGGTAAACAGCGCCTGTGGCCATCTTCTTCCGGTTTCTTAACTTTTGTGTAGGCAGGAAAAAAGTTGTTAATTCCACTTCCCCTCGCTGTCGACCTACAAAATCCCCCTCGGAGTTTGACGTGGCCTGTCCCGGACAGGGTGGGGAACGAAGCGAATGAGAAATTTGAAAAAAAAAAAAAAACCAGGATTTCCAAAAAATTCCACACCGCATACTGCAGGCAATGCAAAAATGCTACCAAAAGTGGTACATTCGTTCTAGATCAATATGAGAAAAAACTAGATTTTGTATAAGTCTGGGTTGGAGAGTTCTGATATCGGCCACCATCGCACGCAAGGGCAAAGTAGACAACAGTGTACTGGTTCGAGGGTATATGCTAAACGCCTGCGTGGTGTACGACAGCCGGCCGTCATAACATGCTTTAACGGTTTGTACGAATGTTGGTGTATTGTGCGTATGAAAATTTTGATGCTGATAGCATACAATTGTTTCCGGGAAACCAAACGAATTTATGAGACTGTAAAATTCGCTTAGTATTTTAGAAAACTGGATACCTACTCCTTAATTATGATTTTTGATATGCTACTGAAAGTGATATAATAACCAAATAACCAAGTAACATAAAATATGGAATAGAATTCTATGGTTTAACATCAGCAAATCTCCTAAATAAAATCCAGTGAACACAAAACAAACTAGTTAAAGCTCTGTTTAAACCAGTGAATTATTAAAAAAAAAAAAAAAAACCAACGACCTATTTCAAGAACATGAAATACTAAATGTTCTAAATCTTAGGAATCTTACATTATAAACCAAAGTCGCATAGCAGAAATGAAGCAACCGCAACGGCGACCCCCGGAAGGGGAACAATGAAAACGTGCGAGTGTGTCAATTCTTGGGCTTGAAGTTGAAACTGGGACGTTGTTGTCCTGAAAAGAAGTTGAAATTGGCACATTGTTGCCTTAACTAACAATTTTCTCTGCGCGGTCATCGCAAAGGCATGTCTTAAATGACGTCATGTACGAAGGACAGTTATTTTTCGCACGCTAATGGGAGTGGGAAGGGGCCTGAACGGGGAATGCCCGTTGGTGGGGCAGAGCTTATGTTAGAGTCACTATTACGATATTGCTTTGCGGAGGGAGACGATTGACGGAAAGGGGGAGTGTTACACAAAGAAAAATTGACTGTTACAGTGAACGATCCGGCAGCACCGAGCAAATACTGGGAAACAACCACGGGTCAAACAAATCCCCGGGTGAAGCCGGGTACGATGCTAGTTACATAATAATCTTAATATCTATTTTAAATCTGAACACAAGGTAAAAGATGTAAAAAAAAAACAACATATCTAAGAAGTAAAAGTCTGTGATTTGAAATACCTTTAGTGAAAAATTGTTATGGAATGAGGAATGTGCAAGTATATTATATTCCTTGGACCTTTAATCAGCTACCCAATAATCTCATGTCTCAAAACAGATTAACAAATTAAGAAAGAAGTAAAAAACTGGTGATTAACAAAATAATAATAAAAGTTTTTAAAAATATGTATAAAAAACTGACTAATAAAATTATAACATAGGTATTGGAAAAATAGTGCTTCAGATAATCAGTACGTTGATATGATGCTTTTTATTTTTATTAATGGATAAATGTATACCTACAATCATATTCACTTGTAATACAATGTATGTGAATATTATGCAACCCACACAAGTCCTACGGATTTCGGGATGCAATGTTGATAAATAAACTACCTATATATATATACTAGCTCTACCCCCGTCGTAACATCGCCGGTCTAGCCAGTTCCCGCACACCTGAACGAAATACTGTAGTGGTCAGTATAGAATGAAAAGGGTTCAGACTGCCCCCTGCTTCCTCCTCCGAACTTCCCTGCGGCCTACCCAGTTGTATGGTCAGATTTTCCCCCATGCCCCCCCCCTCCCCCGTAACCCCTTTCTCGTACCGCACCGCCTCCCCCGTCCCCGACCCGGATTCCCCTATTGAGTGGTCTGAATATCCCCATCCCTGTTCCCCCTCCATTTTAACCCGTGCTGATTTGTTTTTTTATGGAAGTAAATGTCTTTTTTCAATGGAGGACACTCAGTTGCCCGTTTCTCCGTTCTGGTACCAAGCGCAATAAACCCAACAACGGTCGTGCATGCAGTGATTGTTACAGAACCAACTTTGAACTCTTCAAGTCGGCTCTAAGAGGTAGCATTATTAAAGCAATATTTCGATTGTTACTGATTGTTACAGGCCACGTTTGTTTGGCATTGTCGGTCGGTCGCTCGCCCTCTTTCATTATAGTGCATAATGATGAATTTGCTTGCCCAACCCATGGTTTTTCGATCAGCGTCTTTTGGGCGATTGCGAGCGCCATCTGAAAACTATTTTGGCGTAAATGAAGTTTTTGACGCGCGTAGAATGGAAGATTCCCAACCTTTACCCAAAAGACGCTGATCGAAAAACCATGCCCAACCTAAGCGTATATACTGCATAAGCAGTACATCAATGAAAACCAGATTTTGTACACTGAAAGCGTTACACCCAGAGGTAGTTTTATAAAAAAAAATTAAAATCGGACGTGCTGTGACAAAATGCACAGGTGGCGTGAGCTGCTCACCTATATTTTCTCGCCAGTAGTTTACGAAGCGCGCAAATCTGCCACATCGTTAGTAAATATTAAGAAGGATGTAAAGCGCGCTCAACCAGCGTTAATTCTCAACTTGGCTCCGAATTTGATGCTTATACCAACAAAAATTCTTCAAATTTACGGGTGCATCGTCTGCTGGAAAACCAAAGTCGGAAAACCGCTCGACGCAACCGCCGTCAACAGCCAGCGACGGCGCAACCAAAAAAGATGAGCCACAACGCTGTCTCCAATGTAACACGGGTTATTTACCATCGCTTTGCACCATTTTGTCGGAAGCGTTATCTGATAACGCCCTATCTATTTCCGGTAACGCTTCCGGCATATGGGTAAAAAAAATTGGATTGAATACCGAACACACCCGTTGTTCCCATAACACCTTTTTTTAACAACCGGAAAGTGCGGGGTAGGCAATAAAATAAAAACGTGTATACAGGGAAATAAACGATGGTGTTTAAAATTTGTCAGATGAACGAAAACCCACGACACGTGGCGAACTGAACGACAGGGGCCGGTGCGATATTTTACAAGCTGCGAAATAAACTGTTTAGAAGTGCGGCGCAACACGTATGGTGTGATACAGCCCGCCGAACACGTTGTAATAAAAGCAAAGGTAATAAAAAAAAACAACTAGCGTAACTCATTATAAATCAAGCTATTGAGGAAAATGATGGCAACGTGGTCGTAGTCGAAAATTTACAGGAACTACTAAACATTAGGAAAAAAAAAAAAACGGCAGAGCCGAGTATAGTTGTCTGATGAAGTAGGCCTGAACGGTGACTGAGAAAGGGGACCGTGTAAAAGTCCTAACCAGATAAGTGCAGAAGAGGGTAGGGCGACAAACTACCAACCTTCTTCAGCGGCTATGGGATATACCGTGGGCGTTATCTTGCCCCCACCCACCCTGACGAAAAAATAAAATAAGTTCAAAACTCTTGAACGAAACTATAAAATAAACACGTAGTTTTAAAAGAAAATCGAAGTTGGTAAGCGTTTTGTGCCGTCTTCAGTCTTTTTCGAGAGGGGAGGTACTCCCCCCCCCCACCACGCCACCGCCTCCCGATAAGTACGGCCATGCTACTCCCCATACAAGACTTCCCTCTTCAAGAACCTGCATTAAAGGCAGCAAGTTCAAAAATGGGCCGATTCAGCTAAACAATCTGTTTGCTTCAAACAGCGGAACAAGGAAACCAATAGCATGCGTTGCGCGCCCACAAAATTGGAGAGGAGGGGCTAGAGGGTCTGGGGGAGCGATATAGGCTTCCCTAATAGGATCTGGCGCATTTTCAGTAATTTTAATGAGTATGAGAAAGCTGAAGACCCAAACTGACACTCTTTAAAATCGCAGTAATGGCGCCAGGCCAGAATCGTCTTTATTTTTGGGAAATTTGCGCTGAGACCGTGGGGGGGGGGGGAGGGGGGGGGGGGCACGCGCCAACCCTTGCCCCTTGGCACGGCGCCCCCGCCAGGCGGTTTATTCCTTGAGGGATTAGTTGATTATTAAAGTGGATAAAAAAAACTTTTTTTTAAATTTTAAATTACATCAAAAAGGTTGATTTCTGACCTCCTAACCGCTTTCCCAAAAGCAAAAAAAAAAATTATCAGAGGTACTCATCTATGGGCGTAAAACTTAATAACACAAGTTATTAAATGTGGGTTTTACATTATCCCAATCGGTACACTCGGAGACCACTAAATGCAGCCAAAATCAAAAAGGAAATAACTCTGTCCCGAAAAGAACGCGATTTTTTTTTTCAAATTCATGACGTAAAAAGGCCAAAAATGACCTTTTCATCTTTTTTTCTGCGCCCGAAAATTCACGTTGTTATCAGAAAGAGAAAATAAGAGGACCAAATAAGAGGGCCGTAAGCCGAATCGGCTAGGTAAGTGGTAGATAAATAAATAAGCAAATAGATAAGTAAATAAATACAGATCTACTCCCGTTGGCTTTTGGATTTAAATCGAACCCACGAACCTATGAAACCATTGCAGTATGGCTCAGCCGTAGGACCTCGGCCTTTGGTTTCAAAGGTGGTGAGTTCGATTCCCCGCTCAGGCAGTGTGACATTTAAGCCCAAAAGGCAACGTAAATAGGTTTGCATCTGTATTTATGTAAAAGTGTCTGTTCAGAGTTTGGAGTACAAAATTGTGTGATTAAAATTATAATTATAGTGTACGATTTGTCGCATTTTGTCAAATGACGAATATTTCGTTTTGTATCATAAATACCAGGACACAGTAGACTTTATCATGTATAGTTCTAATCCTCTATACTCTTACAAACATTTTAAAAATAAAGCAGGCTATCCGAAATACGTATAAACAGGTAGACAATCTTCCTCCCTCCTCCCCCCCCCCCCCCCCCCCGGGGGAAAAATGTTTCAAAGTGTCAAGGAAATAAGAAAAGTTGTGGCTGCAGCTTGTGAGTGGTAGGTTAAATTACCCAAGCCATTGTCTATCGTGTCAATCAAACGAGCGTTTTTACGATCGAGAGTTGAAAAGAAAGGGCAGGTGGTGCGCCGGATAGCAACAAATAAACAAAACCAAAAAAAAAAAAAAACACTAAATGGAAAAACACAAAAGCCTCTTTTTCACAAAACTTTTAGTCTGGTAATAAGGTAACAATTTTTTTTTTATTCTTGCCGTATTTCCGTTATTATTCCTAACCAGCTAGCTACAGTGTATAGTGATCAACCCCGGGAAGGGATGTGGGAGGCGACAATGCACGGACTTAAGAGGCTCGATTTAGGCAATTTTTTTATTTTCAGTCGTAAAGCAACATACCGCCTGCCTTATAACCTTCCGCCTGCCTCACAACACCCACGCGACGATTACATCCGCGTATTTACCACAGCTAAGGTCAACTGAGACGGTAGCTTCGTTCCTCGCAGCGAAAAACGTAGCTACAATCTCAATTGGCATTGCACCTAATAGTGCAGCCAGCGTGAACCCATTGATTGTGTCATCAAAAACCGGAATGATTCTTGCATTTTAAAATCACAATTTATAATTTTCTAGAATAGTGTCTTATAATTTTGCTTCGGCGAACTACTGCAATAATTAATTTTAATTTTTACTGCATTAGCCTTCTAGATTTTTGATCTCATAGTAATTACTAGCAAACGATTAAAATTAATACTGCGCACACGCAGATAAAACTTCCAAGGTCATTGTAGACGCGCGATGCATCATTTATGTTCGGGACGAACGTAAATAAAGTTAGTAATATTCAACAGAAAATCTCCTAGACGCCACATTTTAAAATGGTTTTTTAGCAAGGGAAAGACTAACGGTACGTAAATAGACCTTTGGGGCCGTACTTGATGTGGAAGATCGAAAAAAATGGCGCTGGGAGGTAAATCCCTTTAATGGTGGCGTGAGTGTTCAATAGGCTACCTGGAGGACATAGCATCGTAGACCAGTAGGCCACACAAAATTGTCCGTTGTAAAGCTTGTAGTCCTAGCAGGATGGATTTTTGTTGTTGTTGTTGTTGTTGTTGTTGTTGTTGTGATGCGGAGTGTTTCAGCGAAAATCATAACCGGAAGTAGATTTCTTCGTGAGCAAGCGCGAGCAAAGATGGCTCTTTCCGTAAAAGCGGAAAAGGCAGCATTTCCGAGAGGTTCGATAACGCTAGAAATCTCGTCATAAAAATAACACCAAAAAGTTCGCTTAAATTCACTTCAAGGACACCTATACTCTGTCCTGCAAATTTTCGACATCCCTCAGATGTCTTCTTCAGGCCTTGAGGATGTTCGGACTATGAACTACATCTTTCTTTCTGACGACTTGTGCATTCGAATTCGTTCTGACCACTTTAGCATTTGAATTTGGCCGTAAATATCGGTAAAGGCGGTTGGCAGTGATCTGGTGATGTACTATTCACTGGTCGGAATCCGGGTCACCTCACTTGAATGAAACTTAAGTACATAAAGCTGGCTCTGGCTTAGTGTACTACGTTACTCCAGTGTATGATTTTAGTTGATGGCGCAGTTCCAATTTTCCTTTATATTGTTTATAGCGATTTATGTCTATTTATTTATTTTTATTATCATTTTCATTTTTTAAGCAATACTTTTAAGCTAATTTTTGACGCTATACTTTCGCCAGTTCATGACAGAATTTTTTTTTCCTGCTTTGTCCCCGGACACTTTCTGACCGGAGAAGGGTTGTGCCTCCCCCCCCGTCAGGTTCCACCCCTGGTAAAGAGGCAATAAGTTAAAAAACGGGATCTTAAGCTTTACTTTTTGCTACCCACAGATAAAATGAAGGCTTTCCTCAGGGTTCAGACAATTTTTTAATTCTCAATTTCCCTGACATTTCCAGGTTTTTCAGGTGCCTGCATCCAATGACAATTTCAGGCGTTGAAGGAAAATAATCCCAACATCCCACAAAATAGCTGTTTAGAGACTAGTCCAGATGGGACTAAACGCATTTACATCACAGATTTTGGCATTCGCCTATAGCCTACGATTTTGTTCACTGAAGTTACATCGAAAATACTTGAAAGTATTAAAGCACAAATTAAATTACTTGCTGCTGCTAGCCTAGAATTTTGTTTCGATCTACTAACTCAATGAAACTTACAGATCTGACACAAAGGCATTTGTTTAAATTTCCCTGTCTTTTCCCTGATTTTCAAAAAAAAATCCTAGTTTTCCCAGAAATTTCCCTGAAACTTTGGCTCCATTTTCGTTTTCCCTGAAATTTCCAGGTTCTCTCTGAACCCTGATTCCATCAGTAGACGTATGCGGCCTACCAATCTATCCCATTGTCCTCGAGAGGTACGAGTGTCCTCCGAGAGTGGACGATTTCCCCCACATCCTGGAAGAATTCGTGGTGGGCTCTTCCACCGGGACAATGGACGCCGTTGTTGACACCTCTCAAAACCAGGAGAGGACAGGAATTTCCGGTTTCGTTAGGATTTTGATTTCTGTCCTATCCTGGTTCTGAGAGGTGCTAACTAGAAAAGTTGGATTTGGAAAATGTTGGGTCGTCAGTTTCTTGTGGTCCACCCTGTATTTAAGCGTTAAACAAGCGGCTACAGCGACTACCTAGTCGCAACCGCTCTTCTGTACAATTCTGCCATTACCAATGGTGAGGCGCACACCTCTACCACGCATTGCAACAGCTATCTCTATTATATCATCTAAAAAGCAGTAACCATAAGAATTGCCGGCTAAAAATGTGTTAGCTTTTAAGCTTATTTTACATTTTAGGCACAATCGTCAGCTTTTAGGCCTACTTTTTTACCAACAGCTTTAATTTCATAAGTAGCATCTAACGGGGATTTGGGTTGTATAGTAAGCCTATATTCATTATTTTACAACACGATGCACCTTCGGGTACGCAGTTAGTGTAACAATGTAACGCGCAACGTAGCCTATATAAATCAGTGGTAGGGAAGTGACGGGAGAGACGATGTTGATGAAGCCCGCAGCTGCTCGTAGCAACTTGACGTTTCCGTGGTAACGTGATTTTAGGCCTAATTTTCATTTTGTAGGCCTAATTTTTTTTAACTGCAGTTTTAATTTGTAAGTAGCAGATAAGCTTAATGGAGTGGAGAATTTGGTTCGACGGTTAAGCCTATACAACGAGACTATTTTAAACGAAGCCTAAATCCTTTTGTTTTTACGGTTGCGTGTTATCCTTAGGATTTCAATTCGACGATCAAATGTTATTATTTAATTTAGTTACATCGACGAAGTCTATTAGTTATAAGGAAGTAACGATGTTTTAATTTGCTACGTTATTTAACTAACTTCTCACACTGGATCTAACGTTGTAAACCATGGTCGTCGTCTCTATCTGGTACCGTTGCGAAGTTGAAAAAAGCGACGGACGGACAAAGTCGTTGCAATAGTCTTCTCAGCCGGTATACGGCTGTACAGAAGACTAAAAGCGACCGTTATTTAATAAAGAACCATAAATCACATTATTCGCCATTTTAAATCAATTTAGTCAGTGATTTTTAAATTGAAGATTAAAATCATTGTTACAACCCTGTATTCTGTACAGCCAGAAAAGACCGTTACATTCCAAGCCAACACCGGAAGACGTTCCACTTCATTTCCTCCACTACTCAAAAAAAAATCCGTAATAATAACAAAACTGCTCTTTTCTAAAATAAAAAATAATACAGGGGCTGGAACCACGACATAGTCACCAACAACGTGCATGTAATACAGGGTGATAATTATAGGTGTCGTGTAAAAACCAGCATCCACCTCCACAATTCTACCGCCGAGAAGAACAAACCATTAGTTGCTTATCCTACCTGAGGGGCGGCCCGTCGGTCATACTAGCGGCAATTAGCCCTGATTAACTGGGATAAAACCGACGCACGAACCTTCTATGAAAGCTCACCGGACCTTGAACGATACAACGGAAGTATATCGCCCCTAATAAGAGGGGGAGGGGCCATCGAAGATAAGAGCGAAGGCACCTCCGGGACCTCATAACACAAGAACAATAGGGAAACAAAAATCCGCGGGGAGTCTAGTTGCAACAATGGCCGCAATTTATGGCTATGGTTATAGTGGCGGCGCTGTCTGCGGTCCACCGTTTTTGGCGCAAGCGCGCGTACAACATAACGCACGCGAATGGGGGACAATGTCTATTTATTTACAACTGATTTTGGAGGGACGGTGTTTGCTCTTCGGGACAGACAAAGGCTTGCTCACGAACGAACTTCCCGTAAGAGCGAGGGTTTTGTGGCCCAAATTGGGTGAAAACTTGTCAAATTTGATGAAAACTGACACCAGTTTCCGGATTTTCCACAAAAGCTCAAGCTCAACTTCCGGTAATCGCTGACTGACAAGATGGCGTAACGGCTCACGTTTTTTTTTTTGCTTTTTTGATAAAAGGAAGCCAAGTTAATAATTTTGACTTAATTTGTCACGCACTAATGAAGGTCAAGTTTGAAACCGAAATATACGTTAGTGTTATGACATCAACCTTGGAGGAAAGAGACCAAAATTCCAAGATATCAACAGATGTATCATGTAAACATTATGGTACCCAATCAATTTTAGCCAAAAATGACTGAAATTAATATCTATACCATACAAAAAAAAAAAAAATTTCACGACCCTAATTCTTACAATTTTGCACCCCAAAGCAAGTAATTTGCGCCCTAGGTAAAGTCACTTTGGAGCGCTCAGCAAAAATCTCCAACTCAGTCTCAAAAATTTCAATTCGAAAGAGACCCGAAAATTGAACCCTGAAAAGGGAGTCCGAGTCACGTTCAGTGGCCTCACACTTTATTTAAACCATCACTTTTCATGCTTGTGAAATTAACCACGACAACATTTTACTCACGATTAAAAACTATTTGGAACGGTCCTCGACTAACAGTACTGTCCTCATGCTGTTTTTGCCAGGATTTGGTTTTCCCCAGCAAAAACAGCTTTTTTGTTGGGACAGCGACAAAACTTGGTTTTTACCGTTTTTTCCCCGGTTATCACCAGCAAGCCGATTCATACGTAACAGGTATTTTCGCAGTAAAAGATAATTCTTCTCCCAATTTATATACCAATTTTCGACAGTCAGTTATATAAATTCGCAGAGATATTTTGAGAAGAATATATTTTACTGTGAAAATAAGCGTATCAAAGTTAAATAAGTGAATGTGAATTTTCAAAGTAAACGATGTGACGTTTTCAAGGGGTGCTTCTATAATTTGCCAACATTTGACTACTGTAGGGTACGCTTTTTTTTTCATTTGACATCAAGTAGATTTTTGCCATATTTTTGGCCAAAGGGGCAAAAACAGTTGCTGCCGGGACGGCCGGTAAAAACCGGTTTTTATAACTTGGGGGCAAAAACCAACCAACCCTGGTTTTGCACTCATAGTGCTAGAAACGTGGCGACGTACAGTCAAGATCCTGCAAACAGAATGTGGAACAAACTATAGCTTACAATTTATTTAAATAAATAAGCACATCGCTGTAAATAATTTAAAGGAAAATCTACATAATAATGCTGGATGCCAGCTGAGCTGATAAGAAAAAAACAGTTAAAAGGCCGTACAACACTCCCCCCCCCCTCCTCACGCCCGCATTGCAAGTGGACTCTCCCATTCTACCGGCCCCGTGAAAGAGCAGCCAGGTGGGAGTGGTCGATCAAGACCGGGCACGTACAGTCGGCGAACAGGTTCAATCTGAAAAATGTCGGGAAGAGTGACGGGAAAATGTGTCGGGAAAAGTGTGTCCGTAAACTTAATTCTAGTTGAAAAAAATCATCAGTGTACGATGTTCGCTGATGTCTTTATTTTCAATTTTCCTTTACCTTATTTATAGCAATTTATGTTTACTTATTTATCCTTTGTTGAGCCTTACGAGTTTAAACCGATCTGTATTCCTTCTGCAGTGTTTAACCGAGCACATCGGTCAAATGGAGTCTTTGCCACAGTTGTGACATTAATAACGGGTTCATTGAGTCATCTTTATGCCAGTGGGACAAGTGGCCATATTGGTAAAGGCAGTACGGCAGTGCTCTGCTGACGGACTGGTTCGCAGGTTTGAAACCGGGTCACGTCCCTTTAATGAAACATAAGTGTACTATGTTATTTTTAGTGCACGATTTTTGCTGATCGCTTATATTTAGTTTTCCTACACTATTTATTTTACCCTCAGTATCAGAGTAGTATTCTAACGTACGTCTGGTTTCATAGTACTACGCTGCTGTTGAAATTGTAGAACACATTCAACGTAGTACGACGTGGGTTAGAAAGTAACGTTTGTGCAGCCTCCCTTCATCATATTTTTATCTCACAATAAGATGCTTTTATTTCTTAGGCTAAATAAGAAATAATCATCACAAATAAAAAAAAAAACTAAAGCTTAAATGTTTATGTGCTTTTACATCTTAAATTTATAAATCAGAACTGCAAACCAAATCTAGTATAGCCAACATTGAAGAACAAGGTTAACCTTGGCGGCCTTTTCTTAGATTAATGATATCACTACTTTTTGGAAGCTTGGGAGCTTCTCTTGCGCCATTTTTGGTCTTGATTGAAAAGGTTTAAAACTTAACGCTGCTGTCACCAGTTTAGCGATTCGGTTTAACCAAAAAAAGAGTACGTTAACCAGAATCGAGCTAACTGAATCTTAACGTCAACAGACCAAAATCCATTTTCGTCCGCTTCCATGTTCGTTTAATCTAAAAGGCTTTCGTGGAAACAAAAACGCAAAGATCTTTCGTTTCTCCAAGTATATACCCAACACGTAAATCCAACAGCATTACGAGCAAAAACCCATCTTGGTGGGGGAAAGGGCCAGAAGTGTCCGAGGGCCTCAGTGGCAGTCACTTAAGACGTCTTAATTCTACTTAATAGTTAGCAGGCGACATTCGGGCACCGTGGGTGCTTGGAGACGCCATTACCAGGCCATCAACGAGCACCCTGACCGTTCGCAAGCACCCAAGTGCCATTAAATATTAAGAAAGGGGAAAGGAGAGCTCTGAAAGCTGTACGCTGAATTAAGATTAACTAGACCCTTCTCGAACGCAACGAGTATCTTGCAAGCTGCAATTCAGCTACACTCAACCAGTTTCGGCAAAAATAAAGCACCGAGAACCTTTAAGCTGTCAGACCTTTAAATTTATGGTACGATTGTTACCTTACTAAAAATCTACGCTCTCCCATCCGATCAAACATCGGAGAAATACCCAGGGTAAGGCACACGCTTGTTAATTTTGAATTCCAGGACCTTTCCAGGACATAAACAGTTGAAGTAGAAAATGGTAAATCCTGATTGACGAGTTGGACTCTCGCTTGCGAGGGTGCAGCCGGCGGCGGCTTGGGGTTCACTCCCCTCGACTCTTTTTTGTGGGGGCGTCGGACGAACGACTAACTGGAAAACCGTCTAATGGGATAATTGTCTAAAATCTGCCTAAACAAAAATATCTGGAAAAGCATCTAAACGGAATATCGTATAATGGATAATCGTCTAACGGGATTAACGTCTAACTGCGGTTTCTGATGTTATATGTATAGCCGCAGCGAGCGCGGCAGGGATATTATACGATTTTCCATTATACGAATTTTCAGTTAGACGCTTTTCTGTTATACGAATTTCCTGTTAGATAAATATTCCGCTATACTGTTTTCCGTTATACGTTCTTCCAATTATGCGATTTTCCAGTTAGACGATTATCCCTCGCCCCCTCTTGTGCCCTTACTCTAATCCCTATCCCCACCATGAAAGGGTTAAAGTTGTGATCGGTTAAGTTGTGACCCAGCTTAATAGCTAAAATTACTACTGAACGATATGTTATGAGACCCGGATGATGTGATGAGGCCAATAGGGGCCGCTGATTGGACAAGAAATGGATGACCTTGCCAAATGTTATCAAGGTCATTTAACTTCTAACTTCTTAAACATGCATCACACACCATGAGTAGGCTGTAAATTAGGAATATGTACGGGACAAAGAGACATTACCAATTTTTTAAAAAAACATAACGAAAATTGGACCAGATTTGCAGGAAGATACGTAAAATGGCTACTTTCAACCCTGAATGGCATTCCATTCATGCACTCTGTCGTGCTGTTAAACATCGCCTACTTTCAGGGGTCGAAACTAGCCATTTTGCGTACGTCATGGGTCCTGCAAATCTGGTCCGATTTTCGTTCGTTTTTTGCATTGGTAATGTCTCTTTGTTCCCTACATATTCCTAATTTATACTCATGGTGTGTGATGCATATTTAAGAAATTAGCAGTTGAATGACCTTGACGACATTTGGCAAGGTCATCCATTTCTTGTCCAATCAATGGCCCCTCTTGGCCTCATCACATCACCCTGTATAGTGCCCTGATGAGCAGGAGACTCGGACTCCATTTTTTGTTTACCTTTCTAGAATTTTCCACGAATTGCCAATGGAAATTCAACGACCACAAGCTAAAAATTAAAAAGCAAATTAAAAGACGAATTTGTTTAACGATTTGTGGAATTTTTTTAATCCCGTGGCAAGCTGTGGACCACAACTTAGACACCACAACTATACTGCACAATAGGGCAGTGACACGACGTAGTATTATTGTGTATAACTCTATGGTGGAACCAGTAACTGGGTTAGCTGCAAGGTGCACTGGAGGGAGAAAGGAAGATCGTCTTATTGAAGCCAATGCTATTAGACTGGATTTCTTAAGCCTATAACGCGCGATTTTTGTTGTTGGAGAATACAACGTTCTTTTAAGCCTAAGAAACCCGCACTCAAAGCACTGTCTTGACCAGAAGTACCGTTTTTTCGTTACATTTTAATCTAGTGCACCTTGTAGCTATTACCTCCAATGGTGTCTCGTAGCCATTAAGACGTCACTTGACGCTGCTCTATACACAGGATAATTCGTCAAGTTCTGAAAAACAGGGCTAAAATTAACGTAGGCCTACACCAGAGCCGTACCTATGCCTCCTTGGTGCCCAAGGCGAACCAGTTGAGCGGCGCCCCGCCCCCGCCCCCCTGCGCGGCCTCCCCACCCACCACCAACTCCAACTGTAGATTGAATACAATCAAGAATTTGTAACTCTAAAAAGTCCCTATTGAAACACGTTAGATTCGTCCCTATTAGTCCAGTCAGAGTTTTCGGAGGGCGCCACGTGTTCCCATTTGGTAAATTTTTTTGCTAATTTTTCAGCCCAAATCTAAAGTAAACTAAATAATTAAATACAAACTAGTTTCGTTTAGTTTAGTTTAATTTTAGGCTAAGCACTGAGTAGAAATTCCCTCATAAAACACATGGCGCCATCTATATAAACTAAGACTGAACTAATACAAATGTATCTTAAGACGTTTCAGTATGGGTCTCAGTCACAAATGCTCCTCCCAACCCTATAAATTCTTGATACAATACATAGTCGATTCCGGATAATGCGTGTATGATAGTGATGGGTCGGAAACCGAAACCGAATTTTCGTTTTTTACTGAAAACCGAAACCGATTCGGATTTTGTGTCGGTTTTTCGTACGGTGTTCGAAAAATCAAGATTAATTTGTTGTTTTAACTTTTTTAATAATTATCATATTCTACGCAGAGCTCCAGTCATTAAAAAAAAAATAGCAGAGTAAAATGGTGCCACAGCTAGACACATGGGCTATGACGCTGCTGAAAGCGAAAACAGGAGCGAGTTTGAAGCTAGTAATAATACTGTTACAAGAAGAAACAAAAAGAAATATCTGATCGGGTTGGTAAGTGGGAAAAACCGAAACCGAAAGCGCAGTTTTGTGGTCATGAAAACCGGAACCGAAGTCAAAAAAATAAAACCGAACCAACCCTAGTGTGTGACCAAGTCTCCGACTCCGACAGTCGGTGACTTGGGAGACTTACCAAGACGCAAATAATGAAGTGAATCCATACAAACATTTTTCTTTAATTTCGGTTACAGGTTGTCAGATCATTAAAAGAAAAAAAGTATAATCAGTTAAAAAAATAACCGAAAGTTGTGAAGAGAGCACTACACCAAGTCCAAACAGCTCTCAGTCGTTGTGAACTTGCGTGCAACGCCATACACTAAAATATATTTTATCTGCGCGACGTCCCCAGGAAGGCAGCGCCGTAGGCGGGTGCCTTGCTCGCCTTACCCTTCCTACGGCCTTGGCCTACACAATATAGACCAAAAAAAAGAGCTAATAAAATGATGTTTAAAGATTACTTCAAGTTATCATCTTCGTTTACTGCACCAGTGGAAAGTCCGTAATAAAGGACACGGGGGAAAGGGGGGGGGGGATGAAAAGTTACCCACCACCCCCAAATAATAAAATGTGTTCAAAGGGTTTAGCACGGTTTCTACGCCTATAGTGTAGCTATAAGCCTACATTTTATAAACCTCTATCTAATACGCCTGTTTTTCAGTAGCCTACTTTAAGATTTACCCTATTATACAGTCGGTGTCACCCCCCTTAGGGCCTGATTGGCGTTACGGTAACAATATAAAATAGGCCTAAACAGGTTTATTTATTTTCAACTAGGGCTTTTCTGACTAAACGAGACTCACATTTCATAACAAGCAACGTTTTTAATTTTCGGCACAATACAAATATTTGTGTGCTTGTTCACCTATAGAGACAAAGGACAATGAATGAATACAGACAAAACCTGGAAACCACCGACCACCTCAGGGTCACCAAGCTAACGTCCAGAATTGGCCAAATAATGACCCATGAACACTTGAAGGAGTGCGGTCGTCTCTGTGACACTTATAGCCGAAATGCACTGGCAGTGACTTTGCCAGGGTCCCCTTTCCAGTCCTCGACCAGATCAGTCTCCTCCGACAACTATAGACTAATCTGTGTACTATCAGGCCCGGATTAAAGTGGGGTCGCAGGACCATCTGGGAAATATGTCCCCGGACTATTTTCCCAAGCGGTAACCGGCCCTGTTCAAAGATGTTACGAACTAAAAATAAACAAACAAACACATAATTACATTAACAATTTCGTTTTCATTCGCTATTAAAGCCATTACTTTTGTTTACTGATCTCGAAACCCGTATAATTCTACCCATCCTTTCGTCCTGTGAAATGGGTATGGGAATGACCACCAACCACGCCAACCACGGGCAAATACAAGCAAATAAGTTACGATGTGAATGTCGGTCAGAGGCCGTATACTTGTCAGCCCAAAACTTGCACCCAGACACAAAAACAAATAAATGTGGAACCATGTTAAGCCTTGGCCATAGCTCAGTCGGTAGGAATCTAAGGGTTGTGATCAGAGCTTGCTGATTCGAGTCACAGTCAGATGGTAGGACCAGCAGAGTTGTGCTCCGAAGTCCGTAGTTTTGAATTCCGGTCAGATGGCTCAGATGTATAGAAATGTCAGCGTTGCAATCCGGAGCTCGATGGTTCGAGTCCCGTTCACATGGATCAGGCAGAAGGAGCGTCAAGGTTGTGATCTGGAGTTTATTGGTTCGAGTTCCGGTGAGATGGCTCAAGCGGTAGGAGTGTCACAGTTGTGTTCTGGAGTTCGTTGTTTCGGGTACCAGTTAGATGGCTCGGATGGTAGGGTATGATCCAGAGTTTGTTGGATCGAGTCCCGGTCAGATGGCTCAGACGGAAGGAGTGTCTGAGTTGTGATCCGTATAGTTAGTTGGCTCGAGTCCCGGTCAGATGGCTCCAACGGTATATGAACGTCAGATTTGTGATCCAGAGTTTGTTGGATCGAATCCTGGTCAGATGGCTGAGACGTTAGGAGCATCAGAGTTGTGATCCGGGATGTGTTGGTTTGAGTCCCAGTCAGATGGCTTAGACGGAAGGAACGCCAGAG
>JAHWFP010126698.1:0-11026 GCA_023313725.1 Lithobius niger
ACGTTTGTTGTTGCTGTTGTTAAGAGAACTCTGGGCTTGGCCTGAAGATGGCAAAAAATTGGCCACCGAAATTGGCATATTTTGTAATTCTCGTAATTGATAAATTTGGTGATTCGACCAAGTTATAAATTAAATTGTGTCTGCATCTTTCCACACCCAAAAATTCTCTTATTGGTCTTTTTTGTGAGAGGGGGGGGGGGGGGGAGGTGAGTAGTAGAGGGAGGAGATCAGATACATGTTCCAGAACAAATGCTCAATTTTAATAATAAATACCATCTGGTATTTGCAAATTTTTGATTGCTCAGAAAAGGGTGTTGAAGCTCTTCCAGCAATCTTCATTCCGAAAACATGTTTTTCTTTTACCGACTACATCTGCGCTCTCCTGCTCATTGATATTCAAACTTTCTGCGGATGTAGCACTCTACTCAATCCCCGCTCGACACCTCCTTCAGAGCAATCAAAAATTTGGAAATACCGGACAGTTCCATTAAAATTGTCGAGATTTTGCATTTGTTATGGAACGTTTTAGTGTTAGTGACAGAAACTTGATATTGGCGATTTGACATTTTTAAATATAAACTTGACTTAGCGATTTGAGCCCATTCCACACCAGGCAAAAGCTTGGGCCCGACCCAAACCTTTCCACATTGGGCTCCGGCCCAGCCAAGCAAGGTTTTCAAGACTTGGTCAAAGTCAGGAATGGGACCCCCAACTCCGTGTTTCAGTGTGCAAAGGGTCAGTCTGTGGACCCGCACTTTAGTGACTTTAGAAAAAAGTTTTGACTTGTGGAGCGCTGATAAACAATAGCAAGATAAAGGAGAGTAGAGAGGAGGAGACGGGAGAAAGGAACAATGACTACGCCAAAAATGTTGTAGAGGGAAAAAAATTGAAAGCCCGGACCCTGACGTCAGTGTCCGGTGTGGAAGGGGTATGGAAAGAAGGGTGTCAATTTTATCTTTTTGTGAAACTGGTTTTTCATGTGGGTTTAAGTCGGGGTCCCAAAAAAAGTGGTGTCCGCGTTCAAGTGTGTACTGTACGGCATTGCATTGCGCAAGGTGACGCACCATGACTTGTGTGAATTAAAAAATTTTCCAATGTGGGAAACAAGCGAATGCGGAGATGCGGGAAGTCCAACATTCCGTAATTGGGGGGGGGGGAGAGAGGACGAAGCCTTGAAACCAAAAATGGTACAGGCCTAGGGAAAAGTTTGGAATTCTGCGCATCAACTGAAGCAGGACCGAATAATCTTCATGGCACGCGCGAGAACCGGCGTAGAGTCGGGAGGCAAGACACACAATTTTTACTCCAATCAGCTTGGGCTTGAGAAACAGAATGCCTTCATTTTTAATTTAAATGCTGGTTCATACAAAGTGACACATGCTTGGACTATTCATAGCACAAGGGAAATATGTTCACGCATATTTATTAGGTAAAACAATACACAGCCTATTTATAGCGTCTATTGTTTACAAAGTAATAACCGACACTAGTTTGACAACTGGTCTTATGGGGTCAGGACTCGGTACGAATGGTGGGGAACTAAGGTAAAAATTGTGTTGGAGACGACTCCTTTATGCCTCTCGCTCCTCAAACTTGATTCCAGGATGAGGTAAGGCTAGGAGAAGATTCAAACACTTCCCCGTACGGGCAAAACACAATGTGAAATCAGAAGAGTTAGCCTAAAATTAACCATTTTCATGTCCATTGCCATACGAATTATCGGAAACTAAAGGTACTGACATTTCTAACAATTTTAGTTATTATCAACCCAATTTAATGGTTAGGTCGACAAGTTTTTCTTGTTCAGACATATATCCCAGCTGTAGACACTGCCAGCCACAATGCACTAAAGAGGACTGCCCGGTGAACTACCTTGCGTCATATTTCTTGAGTTCAATGTCCAGGGCTAAAGCGCGTGGGGATAAATCGAGCTCCAACTACACCAATCATTATTATTAATACTTTAAAACTATTCATCCCTTGCCAAAATATTATCTCACCTAAATTTAGAACTAACATATTGTAAGACTTTGTGGCCCCGGAGCAATAGATCTAGCCAGCATGCTGCCTCCCTCTCTCTCTCTCTCCGTCAGGCATGGAAGGAAGGAAAATCACTGCAGGAATTTCCAAATCGTGCAACACACTATGTATCGTTTTGATGGTAAAGGCCAAATATTACATAACCCCACCCACAATTCGTGTCCCCTACCAAATACAAGCTATCTTAATGACATTGAAATGATGCCAAGACAAAGTTATTTCGTAAAAAAAAAAGTCTTCCAGTCAATGAATTTAGGGCTAAAGACACAGACATGTGTCGCCGACTATTTCCAGTCTACGCCACCTCATCACCTTTTCCAACTTACCCTCTGGCTGCTTCCAGGCTTTTGATCAGTTTCTTAATCTTCCATATTTCTACGTTTCTGTCTGCCGATGATTCTTCGGGGTTGTAGGTTGGAGATGCCATAACTGCTCAAACAATCAACCCTACAAAACTGGTGGGGCAAAGTTAACAAAATCACCTCTCTCGTATAGCAAAATGGCGCGAACGAAGGCATAAAAAAAAGACGAACTCCCGATTCTAGGCAGTAAAAATTTTCTCGATCTTAAAAATATTAAAACAATTTGTACGATTTGTTGCTTAAATCGGGTTGTTCAGAAACATGAGTGAGTCTTCACTAACGTCCCAACCTTCTACAGATGATCATAACAGCGACAGAGTGCAACGCGTTTTTGCAAGATTGTGAAACAGACCTTACGTCGACAACGTTCATCATCATGCGAAAGATTGTCGTTAGTTAGCTAATCCTGGATTTGGAAACATGTATATTTAAAATTTACTTCCAACCAAAGAAGAGACAACCTACGCTGAATAATTTTTTCTGAAATTAGTAATTTTTGTTTTACTTAAGCAGAAACTTAAGTTGAAGTTTATTTTGTGCTAAAGTATTTTTATTGTGGTGACAGACTCGCTAACAAAT
Source organism: Lithobius niger (assembly GCA_023313725.1). NCBI lineage: Eukaryota > Metazoa > Arthropoda > Chilopoda > Lithobiomorpha > Lithobiidae > Lithobius > Lithobius niger. The sequence continues at coordinate 2,982 of JAHWFP010126698.1, forward strand.
ATTAACTAATAATGTTGCCATAACGTGACGTCACAGAGCATTTACCGTCGGACGTCAAATTTCCTCATTGAGTACTTTTCCACTTTTCGATTAAGAAATGTGGAAACGGAAGACGTGAAGTACATTTTTTTTATCTTAGTATGTCTCCCTGATAGTTTAATGATGATTTTTCGAGAGTTAAACTCATTTATTGTCGGTATGCTCTCGGTCATTGCAGGTCACTGCCATCCGTCTCTACAAATGCAGCCTGCCAAATCCAGTTTCAGGAAAGATGGGAGATTACTAAGTTTTCGAAATATGGCATTTTACCTCCTCCAAGCCTTCGTGGGTCCCTGGCGGCAGTTGCGGCTACTAATACCTGCAATAATGCTTTTTCCTCCAAGCAGCTTTGAAGGCGAAGCATTAGCACACTTATTAGTAGCCGTATCTACCGCCAGGGTTCCGCGTACCTCGGAAAGGAACCGCTAAGGGTGCTGTTTCTAAACTAGAGGGATGTCTGAGGGAAGTGAGGAAAACTGTTTCTTAACTCGAGGCGACTGATCCAAACTCCTCCCATTTTACGTAAGCGTGACGTCATGGAGCTGGCCAGTAACTTTCTTACCAAAAGTACAACCACAAGTGACGTTTGTAGTATAAATTAATTTGCTGAAAAGTGAAGACAGGATCCTGTTAATGTGATTGATTATTTGAGAACTTATAACGCTCAATGGCGGCGGTTCGATAATGTCGTAGTCGTTTTCATTAAAAATTCAGAAACATTTTCGTTTGTTTCGTTCTTTAGTTTTTAGGCGAAATGGTAACTTGCATTTTTAATAACGCCCCGCAATATGGCCGCCTCCTGTGTAGTCTGTTTCGTAGGGCTACCAGCTTCGGGAAAGTCAACCTTTAGTTTGCTACTAAAAGATAGATTAACCCAAGACATCAAGGATGCTATTGTATTTCTAATAACCTTGGACTCAATCATTTCCGTGGAAGATCAAAAGAAATTTGTTGAACAAAAGAAATGTGACCGACGTTTTTCTGCTGGAGCCGTTCACGAAAATGTGGTATGAACGGAAAAGACTATACTATTATGATTGAATGAACGTAATTTATAAAGTAAGATTGTTAAAAGAAGTGTGCATTAACGGTCATTTCAGCTGCTAAGGTTATCTCAGGGGAGAGGGACAATTTCGGGCTTATGGGAAGAATAGGTGTCTCCTCACCGATCAATTTCATGTTGCGCTAGAATTACGTAAAATGCTCAGCTGAACAACATTTTCCCATACCATTTTTGGGGCAAAGGCTTAGTTTGGCCGTCAGAAATTAATGAAAGCCGCACTTTAGCACTGACAGACATACAAGAGTTCCATGTTCCCAGCTGACATCTTTTTCCCGTAAACAGTTCACATAAGTGGGTTTTTATTGTCAGTTTAGTTTGGTTTTGTTGTTATTGTCGTTAGGTTAGGTTATAGGTACCGGCTTCTGTTTGGCGTTTCACTTGTAACGAACTGGTTGGGGTTTGGCGTTTCACTTGACGGACTTTGGCCCAGTTGATGCTTTCCTGCGCGGCGCCCTTTGCCTCGAGCCTGCCTGCCGGCAACAAGATGGCGTCACAGCCTACCTCCCGTAGTGCTAACTTTGGACCTAAATCACGGCCAAACGGTGCTTTTGCCCCAAAAATGAAAGAGGAAAACATTATTCAGCAGGTAATTCTTAGTTCATTAAAAAAAAAAAGAAAAAAATCGGACGAGAGACACTTATTCTTCCCAATTTCCCAATTTCGCTGGGAAATTTTTAAGAGCTTTTAACTTACGAGCCAAACATGGTCGGGGCAAGCCCTATTCACTCACTCCGAAATCTAGCCACGGTAGTGTCCAAAGTACTCGCAATCAAAACGTGGTGCGCCATCTGGCCACAAACTGTTGTTTCCAACTGCCGCACAAATCCAAGATGGTGGCGACGTGTCGCTTCACGGCCACAGAGCAGTAAAACACAAAACAGTTCGTATAAATTATCTTCTTTACCATTAGCATTGCATTTTTATTTTTTTCCATGCGTGTCCCACTAAAATTTACGCGATTTCTAAAACTGAAATTGTAATGAAGGTAGCCGCTGGTTGAGTTTCGTTGCTTCTTAGCTCGCTTTCCGTAGTCGAAACCTAAACTGCATATAACGACGCCGCAGTAATAACGCTAAAGCCTTAATCTGTCATTTCCGGTGTTGTCGGCAGTTGGCGCTCTCGAGGCACATTTGAGAAACTGTAAAATTCTGGCCAAATGTTGTGTCGCGGTGCTCGCGCGGTAAGTATAGCGAGTGAGTTATCCCGTAACGAAGTGTAGTTATTAATCCAAGGTCGGGGAAGGGGCATCAAGACTGGCAAGAAAAATAATATCAGAAACATAACGCTACAGCACTAATGACGGCAGTAAAGTGAAAATGAAGTTGTCTGATGTTGATGAGGCTTCTTTGCCCCAAGTAAGCCAGGGTTCGCAAGAGACGGTATATAAGTCTGCATTAACTCATTTATTGTACAGAGAGACATTGCAATTCAACTGGTAGTGCGGCCATTTTCCGTCATCTCTCTCTGAGGGTTTCCCTGGATATTCATCAGCACAGCCTTTTCTCGGTTGTGGTGTTGAATAGCCAGGGATTCAAGACTTCTCAGATGTATATCACTTCTCGAATTTTCTCGAACAGCGAAGAGCCACCTAAGCGAAGCAAATGGCAGGATTGTTAAGTTAGGCTATCCACCTGGCTGCCTAAACAGATTGATTCAAAAAGCAGTGGTAGTAGAAAAGGAAAGAAAAGCGAATAACCGAGAAGAAGGGATAGAAGATGAAAAGACGATAGAGATGGAAAGTGTGAAGGAAACAAAAGGACGACCGAGAATTGCCCTAACCTACATGAATGAAAGTACGGACATGGTGAAGCGAGTACAGCAGAAAAATGGGTTTGATTCTTACATCAAGAATAGCAAAGGGCTAAAAGACCACCTTATGAAACAAAGGAATCAATCTGGACAGAACATGAGAAAACAGAATGAAGTGCAAGAAGCGGAAGATAAGATCCTGGAAATAATCCGAAATACAAATGAAGGAGTGTACCGAATTCCATGTGGTGACTAGTGCAGTCTACGTAGGTGAGACAAGGAAAGGAATTAGGACCCGTGTCAAACAGCACATGGCCGATTCTAGGAACAAAGTTAGAACGAACAGCATTGCAGTCCACCACATGGAAACTCGGCACAATATAGATTGGGAAGGAACAAAAACGCTCCTAGTCTCAAATTCGAGAAGTGATATACATCTGAGAAGTCTTGAATCCCTGGCTATTAAACACCACAACCGAGAGAAGGCTGTGCTGATGAATATCCAGGGACCCTCAAACCCTGGAATTCAGTTTCTGATGCGTGGAGAACTCGATCGCTGGCTGCGTGGAAATGGGCGACAAACCCAACGAATAACGGCAACCGCGCTCCAGATTCGCAACAAACCCAACAAATACCGAAGGCCGCGTCCAATATTCGAAGCAGACGAACGGTCGTTACGAAGTAGTGAACTGTGTTGTTGTGGAGCCTGAAGATGATAGTCGCCTGAGCCATTCCACCTCCAGGACTGCTGACTATCGAAAATTTGCTGAAATTTTGTTTTTTCGTGTGATTGTGAAAATAAGCGTCATATAAGGTGATTTTTCAACATTAAATACTATTTTTTATTTGCGATGTATCATCCGTGCTATGTGTCGTCCACGATGTTATTGTTCGTGATGTTGTATCTGCGATGTAATTTCGTGCTATGTTTTACACGTGCAATGTTTTATCCGATATGTTTTTGTCACGCGATGTTTCGGCGACGACGTTTTAGCTGGATACCGTTTCATCCACAGTTGGCTGAAATGCAGCGGTTCTTGCTTTCCGGCCCCACAGCTTGTATCTTAGCCGACCTTGGCTTCCCACTACTCAGCAGTTGATTCGTCGAATGTAGACCTACTTCTACGAAGTTCTTAATTTCTGTTTTTAAATAATTTGTGTTAAGGGACTGACTTAATAGTCCAATACTAAAGACTGTCTTGATGTATTGATCAAATTTATATGTGTCTTGTCTGTGGGTAAGTCCCTTTAACTGTGGCGCCTCATGAACGACTGCAATTTATAGCACTTCTAATAGTATTTATGTTCCTTTCACTTAGTCCGCTAAGCCAAGTACGGTCTACATGTCAAGTCAAGTTCTTGATGATGGGTAACATGCTGCACAAGAGAGCCGGAGTTTTACTTCTGTCAAGTTAGTGACACTAGGCTAACTGATGTAGGACGGCAAGGTGGCAATTCACTTTAATGATGTCGCTGGAACTGTACAAACTTAAATGATGCTGCACCACTACCATCTCTTACAGACAAACTGAAGATATTTCAACAAAACGTACAACTTTGCTCCCCATCATAATATATTATATTACATCAGCATTTCCTGCAACATGGGTCTGTCACAAATGTATTTTCACAGCTGTAATTGCACATCTGCTTACACATGTCTCATATATCGAGACAGCAAACACACTGCTTGATTCACATGTTAACCAAATGTTTTGTTTTAGTACCCTACTCTCTTTTTGCCGCATCTCCTGGAAAAAGAACATTTTGCCGGCCCTCAGCCTGGCCGGCTAAAAATGGTTTCTTTTTTCCCTAAAACATACTTAACCAGATAATTTTAGTATTACATTGTCCTCAATGGAATGTCTCCCTGGAGATTTTTGGGTGGTATGTAGCCGCCTGCTTGCATGTCCCTACTGCGCATGTGCAACACAGTCCTCCTTTATATAAAGCGGGAGCGTGGCCGGTTCCGGCATTTATTTTCCTCTCAATCTGTCAGGCGGTGACTTGAGAGGGGAGGCAGGGCGGGCCTTTGGTTAAGTATGTTTTAGGCAAAAAAGAAACCATTTTTAGCCCGCCAAACTGAGGGCTGGCAAAATTTTCTTTCTTAGTTGCCAAACATATTAACCTGATAATTTTAGCATTATCAGCTGACCTCGTCAAACGTGTTGGCGGGCACCGATCTGACGGGGCTCCCTGGGATGCAAGCAGGCGTTCCTAGAAAATTTTTAAAAAATTTCGCACTTTTACCAGAACCTTGATGTGACAGGAATTTGGTCTTCTTGGTTTGGAATGGTGGTCGTGAAGGAACCGGTGTTCTTGGTTAGCTGCCTTCATGGATGGCTTGCTTCTGCTTCGTTCTGAGTGCTTAAGGGGGGTTTGACCACAGTTCCAGCTGTGACGTGTGGACCCAGCCGGTGTGGTATTTTCCTTTTACTTGACATGTCCCCAAGGAAGTGGAAAGTCAGAGTTGTTGGTTGTCGTCAGGATGCTGCTCTTGGGAATACTTCGGCTGGCGTTGTGGTGGGCCCACGATGTGGAGATTGTTCAGACTTTGAGTGTCATTAGGTTTGTGTACTTGCACGTGCTATGTTTGACGTAGGCTGCTTCGATTGACTTTTTAATCCAGCGGGATACCGTTGCAGTGGAGGTTTTCCCCTAATTGTGAGTTGGTGGGTGAGAAGAGTAGTTTTCTTCCTTTTCGAATGTCGATGTGGTGAGACCGTGCCGAGTGGAAGCATAGCGCACAGATCGGGCTTCCTTGACTTCCGGTTCGTTCCCTATGATGATGGAAAGGGCAGGAAGGTTAAATAGTTTCCGGGATTCTGTTCAGCTTGGAGAATCGTTGTTTTTGTCAAGTGGCTCTTTGTATCTCGTGAGGAGCACCTTCCTTGGGTGCAGGCTTGCAATGATTCATGTGGGTCGTGAGTGTAAGGAGTTCGGGGTCGTGGACAAGTCTTCATTGGGGAAGAGCTGTTTTGTTGCTGGTTGCTTTAGTTCCCAAGTCAGATTGGATCCAGAATTGGTGGTTTCCCTGAATCGAGCACTGTGTTGAGTATTCAAACGTGGGTTTATAACATGAATGAGACAAGAAGTCGAATCGACAGTAATTGTGTTTACTCGAGGTGAAGTTGAAGTAGGGACGAGATGAGATGGAGGGGAAGAGAACAATGTCTATGGAAGCTCCTAAGATGGCTGAGGAGTCAAATGGCTCGATGTCGGCATCATGGTTAGAGAAGAGACGGGAGAGAGCAGTGGAGACAGTGGCGTGTTCCACAGCCATAAGGGAGCCTTGTTGGCTTTCGTTTCTTTGGTTTCTGATTGGTTTGACGTACAGCCAGTCAGAGGGCTTCAATGCGAAAGCAGGTTGTGACATTGATGGCTGTCGTTCTTTAGGTTGAGGAAATTTCCAAAGCCGAAAGGCGAAGGAGAAGTGAAGGGGTCTCTGGATCTGGATAAAAAGATGTCGGGAGACGTGAAAGGAAGGCGTGGAGTTTCTCTGCCAGGAACTGGGGAAAGGCGAAGGCCATTGACAAGTTTCGATTGTCAACGTTGGGATTGAAGATGCTGGTGGGCTGAAGGCCGGAGGCGAGATGGCAGCGGGCGGGTCCAGGCAGAACGTCAGGGAACACTTGATGATTACCGTATCCCAGGTGCAGGGTTCGGTGAATGTCTAGGAGCGAGAAGAGAAACCGGGCTTTAGGGAGGCCGTAAGTTGTGGGGAGGCGTTGAGTCTTCCCAATAGTGGTGGACCGATCCCGGGAGTCAACGGGAAGGGAACAACGGTGAAGGGGTGAAAGCCGAAGGTAACTTTGGCCTTGGCGGCGGTGAATGGGCCGTAAGGAGTGGTCGGGACGGACGATGAAGGCCCGAAGGGGGGCACTGGGCATTCGTGATATAGGTGATGAGACTCTAGAGACATGGGAAGGGGGCCATGGTATTGCCATTTTTCTCCGGATGGAAGGTGAAAGGGTGGGAGCCTAAATCATCTTCGGGTGAAGGGCCACGAGATGGGCAGCACGGGGCAGCTGGGAAGGCCAACGAAGGGCCGAAGTGACGGTGGCGTGCGTCAGTGACGTTGGTGGGTCGATTCCGGGAGACAACTGGAAGGGAGCCACGGTGTTTACGAAAGGTCGGGAGCGGCAGGGGTCCGTTGACCAGGTTGGAACGGGGACTCGTCTTGGAAGGCCAAAGGGGCACGCACGTCAGCAGCAAGGTCGAGTGCAGAGACCCACCGGTCGCCGAGGACGAAGGCACGAGCCGGAGCATGAGAGTGATCAGCCATTGAAGCGGAGCTTTTAGCGGCGGCATCTTTGAAGAATCATTCCAACGTGCGAAGGGAACGGGAGCCACAATGTTTCATTCACTAGGCATGAAAGGAATACCGGCTGCGAAGGAAACGAAGGTCCAAAGAGACGAGCAGCGGCAAGATTTCGTGACGAAAGTCGATTGAATCCGAGGTCAGTGGAAGGGGAGCCGGTGTTGATTGCCGAACGAGGTTGGTGATGCGGCCGGTTTCCCGTGCGAAGGGAAGAACCAAAGGCCTCCGGAAGCCGAAAGCTCGAGGTGATGGGAGACAGCAAGGACTGGCTGAAGGGCGGAAGGTTCCGGATAAGGCGGTGGGGGAGCGATCTCGTGAAGGGAGCCTCGATGTTCTCGAACAAAGGGCGTAGAGCCCGCAGAACGAGCGGCCGGCAACGACGGTGGTTTGAGACAAAGAGATGGCGGGCTTTCGTAGCCACCATTCTTCTGGGGAGAGACGAGTATGCGCATGCGCGGGTGAGACACTGGGGCGGCAATTCGAGTCTCAAAACCTCTAGCAGCTTCGTTGAGGCTATAATGTTATAGTTGACAGGAGTTGAACTTTAGCCATGGAAGCGACGAACATCAGTGTGGACGGCCATTGCTGTCTTGATTTTCCTCGAGACTTCAGTCCAGGCACGATCAGGGCAAGTAGCTGAAGGTGGAACGGCTACCATCTTGTCTCTTCACTCCAACATGGGATATAGCTCTGAATGAGATGAGCCTCGGTCTGGATTGCAGTAGTTGTCTTGACTTCCACTCGAGATGTTGGGTTAGCCACAGTCGAGACAAGCAGCAGGTGAATGCAGATGGCTTCAGACTTGATTCTTCCCTCAAGACATGGACTTTAGCCACGAATGAGACAAACTACAGTGTGAGCAGCAACTGTTGT
>JAHWFP010126699.1:0-45150 GCA_023313725.1 Lithobius niger
GCGTGATAGACATTCTTACATGGGCAATCACACTGCCGTCAATAAATAGGCTGTTCAGCGGTTATGGCGAGCAGGCATCCAGTCGGATAATCCCTGAAAACCTTCTGCACTCCTAAACAATTACTCTTAGGCACAAGAATGCTCATGGTTTTCGGGCATTATCCTTAGGCAGGGAAAATTAAAAGTGCTGAAAAAAACACAACCTTAGTTAGGGGATACGCAAACAGAACTGCGTAACGTTCAGGCAATAATTAAATAATTTTTATTTTACTCAAAATAAGGGAAAAGGAAACAGCCTTCATTACAGCAAACGGTCAGACGGTGTGCTGATTCAACAAACGAAGTGAAAATGTTTTCTAATACATTTAAACTATTAGCATTAGGAAAGATAACAAAAAAGTCAGAAAGAAGATTCTATATAATTTTAGGGTAACAACTCAGTGAGTGGCGAAAAACAGCAGTAAGATTAATGAAACAACAGCAAGGAATTATTAAAATAGGCTAGTGTTCATTAATTTTACTACCTTGCCCAGCAAATGTGTGTTGCTCATACAAAACAACAGACGCACACTACGTTTGGGAACAGCAAGATAAGCATTTCATATTTTGCTTACCTCTCATATTTCGCGACTGTCACTGGCTGAAACATGCTCATCTTGTCATCACTAACAAAATGCATATGTGCACCGAACTCATGGTCAGCAACTTTGAAACAATCGTCAAATTACGGTATCAGGGCATTGGAAAACATCAGATCGATGAAACTCGACCACAAACCACGCAATCTTTCCCTTTTGGTTGTGAAACCATTGTAGGAGAGGGTGGCAATCTCATAAGCATTCCAGTTTAGCCTTACCAATTTTACCTTTTCTGCTGGTTTCATGCACCCCAACCTAAAGGTAAGTCGGACCAAAGCGAAATCATCAACTAGAAATCTCAATAGTAACATTCCTTTATTTACTTTTCACCCAACCACTGACCTATACGCTTTAATTTCATTGAAATTACCAACTCCCAGCGGCACAAAATTACTCAATGAATTCGTTATTAAGGTCATAACCTTGACCACAGAATTTATACATTCGACCGAAGGCACTCAATCACGGCCAATGGAGAGGAAATACAAATCAGTATACACAGATACTCAAAAAGTGTCAAAAGAAAGACTATTACATTGGCATATTTTCATTGCTGCAACTTTATTTCTTGGCTCTCAGTTATCCGTGAAAAACTGCTCAGAAATTGTTTATTTTATCTTCAACTGTTCCATAAACCATTGACAATGAGTTGATTTTTCTTGGTTATTTGAAATTATTTAGGTAGTTTTCTATGTTTACCAGGAGCGACATGAAAGGGATACTACGGCAGGTTCCGTCTCTCGTTCATGGTCACGAACCCACGTGATCAAACTTGAAACGACTGATCGCAACTATCTTCTCGGATAACACACGTTAAAAACAGCGTTATATGAGTTTTTAACCAGATGAATGCAGAAAAACACCACTCAGGTAATGATTAAAGCTCTAACCAGACATGATATAATTTCGTGCGAAGCGAAGCGTTACTACGTGTTTACAAGATCAAAATAGCTGCAATTAGATGATTGCTTTTCGATTTTGACGTCTTTGGTACACTGTCCTGCACCGCCATACAGCCGCGCGCAGCCAGTCAGTTTAGGGCTTAAGCCCTAACAAGAATGGCTGGTCGCGGCTGCATGACGTCGCAGGATGGTTTACCAAGGCCGTCAAAATCGGTCAATACACACCAGAATCACTATTTGAGTGCAGCGATGTTGACCTTGTATGCACTTAGTAAAGCATCGCTTCGCACGAAATTTTCTTTTGTCTGGTTAGGCCTGCAACCCAGGAATGCGGCACCTCCGCTTGCAACAGTGTTCCACGAGCGTGAAGTGGCGAAGCAGATGGCGACTGCAATCCAGGTCCGACTGAGGTGTAGAAATCGCGTGTTTCGCCTCCTGACTCAAAGCCAGTTCACGCGTTTGTGGAAAACAGATGCCTTTTAGTGCTCCTCGGTAAAAAAAAAAAAAAGAGATTCTAGCGAAGTTGAATCAATTGGCCTGTATCTGCGAAACGAAACCCACAACTTCTCTCCCACAAGACCTTGTCACGAGAGATGGAATATGTAGAAATAGTTACAACATGGACACTTCTACGTCCTGCGGACATGTGTGTATATTTATTCGCTCCTGCTAGTACTAACATCTAGGGGCAAAAGGTGCACTCCGGATATTATTTATGCGCAACATTTCATCTGTATATTAAGAAGTTCTTTATTTAATGAAGATTTAGTAAACAAGTAATTTGGAATTGCAGTGAAAAGTAGTAACATTGCAGTATGAAGTAATAAAAAAATTGCAATGAAAATAAATTATATTACATAAAAGCAATGCAAATAAAAATTATTATAATTGCATTCAAAACTTGAGGAGCTGAAAACAAAAACAAAAAGATGAAAGCGAATTTTAATTTTTTTTTTTGCACAATATTTTTATTCGTCAGTTCGAATTTGCTACGATCAGACCTTTCTTGACATTTGGCCTAAAAAAAAATGAAATATTTTGCCTGTAAGGTACGTCAACAATCTGTCTACATTACAGACATTATAATTTTTTTTAATACCATTTCTTTTCACAAGACGTCGTTACCGTGATAAAGTCATAACCAGTGTAATTAGTATGCGTTTTTTTTTTAAAGTTAAACAATTTCCAGTTATTTTCAAAAAAGCTAGACATCCCGAGTAGCATTTTTCACCCCTAAAGAAGTTGAACATTAAATAAGAACTTTCATGCCCTTTCACAAATTCCTCAGGTCACTCACTTACCGTACTACAACTACTGCTGTAAAGAATGTGGAAGGGTTTGTTCGTTATGGTTTATATCGCACTGATTTGTGGAACATATTTCATTTGAGGGTAGTCGATATCGAACGTACTTGCACACAAGACACACCCACGAAAATAGGATCTGCATCGTTGACAAATCAATTGAATATTGATGGTAACGATCAAGCCCTCCCCGTTATGCAGAACGACGATGGTCGTCTCGCTAACAAATAGAGTTATTTAGGATTTAATACATTATTGTGCTTTCTAATTATTAACATATCTGTTGCATTTTATGGCAATTTTATGGGAATAATACAGGCTAAAATCTGCCAAAAGTGCCCCGTGTCCAGAATGTAAAACTCTCTGATGAAACGTGTGTTTTTAAGTGTTAGTGTGCATATGATTGCGGGTTTGGTCGGATTTGCCTTTTCAAAGGCGATTTTTTGGAGTGGATACCGGGATGCGGTAGATTCCCACACCCTCAGCTTCAGAAAGTGGTGAGGAAAGAAATATGTTTTCTTTCCGGCTTGCTAATGTCGTCTTTCAGTAAGGCTCTATTGTTATTGTTTCAAAAATCGTTTTAAAAAACCTCTTTTAAAATTATTTTTAAGAGATTACGTCCAGGCGTGTAAAATGCGTTGTTGATTTGGGTTGTAATTTAGGTTGCCTGTATGTGGAAGTGTTAGAAGCCTAGTTTTCGTATTATTAATCTTGATTTCACGTAATGTAATTTGGTCAGGTTATCTTGTAGCTCGGTTCAACGTGATGCCACCTTTTTTTTATGTGTAGATGTGAAAATATAGAAATAGGCGAGTTTGCATTGGTATTGCGTTGGGGTGTGCGGGCTGAATTTTCTTCTTTTTTTTTTTTTTGCACAGTTTTAATTCATAAAAAAAAAAAGTTTTTAGCTTTTGACGCGCTCCCAGCCATGGCGTCAGAAGTCGAGAGAGAGAGAGACAATTTTGCAAGGTAAATCTTACCGGAAATTCCTAGGTTCTTTTACATGCCACAATCGACATGAGTACGAGGCATCACGGGGCCCTTCTCTTCCCGAAAATGGCAAGGGTGGCTGAGGCTGGACTCGAACCCGGGACCTCTGGCACATGAGACGTTTATGAAAACGAATTCGATGGTTGTAAAAACTGTGATTTGACAAGTTTTAGAATGCGGCCTATCAAAGTTAACCTATGGTGACGTGTGTGGATTTTAACATTAACTGTATATAGGGTAACAGTTTTAGTACAGCTCAGCTTTAGCAGTGAAATCACCATCCTGCATTAGTCGCAAATAGAGCGGCCGTCTGACAGGTTGCACATGCAATTAATTTTTTACAAGTTTTTTTCTTTATTATTTGTGTCCATACAATGGCATTCTTTCAATTTATATATATTTATTTTTGGGGGAGGGGTGTAAATGAGTGCCCCTTGGTGTAAAAGCCACAAAATTTAAAATACACAGCAGTTACTTTTCCCAAACTACAGTAGCGTCCATAGGACAGGAAAACCTTAATTAAAAGCGCACAGAAAGTTCTTTTTTCCGATAACTTTTTTTCTGGCGACCTTTTTTTCTTTTTCTTTTCTGCTCTGTTTTTAGCTTTTTTTGGCCCTTTTCAGGACATTTTTATATTTTTAGGCCTTTTTGCCCTTTTCAGGACTTTTTTATACTTTTAGGCCTTTTTTGGCCCTTTTCAGAACTATTTTACACTTTTAGGCCTTTTTGTACCTTTTCAAGACATTTTTACACTTCTAGGCCTTTTTGGCACTTTTCAAGACCTTTTTACACTTCTAGGCCTTTTTGGCACTTTTCAGGACCTTTTTACACTTTTAGGCCTTTTTTGGCCCTTTTCAGGACTTATTTACACTTGTAGGCTTCTTTTGCCCTTTTTAGGACTTTTTTACACTTTTACGCCTTTTTTGGCCCGTTTCAGGACTTTTTTTTCCCTTTTAGGCCTTTTTTCGCGTTTAGGCCCTTGTTCAGGCACTGCATCAGGTTAATTTTATTTCACAAAATGGGTAGTTTACGAAAATGGCAGAGGCAATGTACCATGTCCCTTCCCCTGGTGCACGCCACTGCCAAAGAATACCGTCACTTTCGATTGTATACAGGTAAGGGTTCACTTGCTGTTCTTTGTAAACACTGAGTTATCAACAAATAATTTTCATGTATTTTATGCTTGCACATTAAATGGCTCGAGTTTCTGCTGACCTGCTACTCAGTTGTCTCAGCTGTCAAATCGCATAGCTTTTGTTGCATTTTCAGCAGTATTGATCTGCTAAGAACATTACACCCTAGTTGGAGTCAATAACACTCTAGTCAACACAATATCCACCAGACAAATTGCAAGTATTTGAACCTTGGAAATAAAAATAAAAATGAGACGATTTTTGGGGCCAAAATGGCCGCCATGGGAGCAAAAAGGTTAAATTTGCTTTTCTCGGTTTCCATTGGACCAAAATATTTTTAATGCGTGTTAAATTTAACGAATTAAAACGAGGAGTAATTCATGTCTAATATGCCATGAATTTTTTAGTTAGCTTCCAGGAATTCAAAAACCATTTTTAAACACAAAAAAAAGCTTTTTAATCTGGTGTTTTTTTTTTACCTTTGAACGACTATTACATTAACGGTATCACTCTCAACACTGTAGACGCTAAAAAATAAAAACTTGTTTTATTACCTTTCTAACGGCATATGCAAAGCTAAAATCAGATTAATGAAAGATGGTATACTTGCAGATAACTGATGCATTACTTTAAATGTTAATATGTAACATCAGTCTGCATTCTTACCTTGTGAGAATACGAGCTACACTAATAATTGCTGACATTGTGATTTATTTTTTATTAATTGTAAAGCCTTTCATGAAGAAGGGCAAAATCAGAAGTAAAGCTGCTCCATCCCATAATAGAAAAATATGTAATTTAAATAATGCAGGTTCTTAAGACGGGCAACTGAGCCAAGGAGGCTTCTCTCACTCCATCCGTGCATTCTCTGATTCATTTCACCATCCTTCAATTGTTTCCGTAATCCGAAAACAGAAAGCGTGATTCGCGTCCTGTGACCTGCTCTTTTTTTGGCACTGAATCGCATTTTTGAGTGTCATTTAAAGCCGTTTAATACATTTTGCATCTATAGTTGCCCTCTCTCTATATTCCCCATCCCCATTATCATTCCTCCTTACTTTTTTTAACCCCACTCTGTTTTTCTTTCCTTCCCCCCCCTACCCCACTCTACTCCCCGTCTTTACCTTATTTCTTTCCCTCTTCTTGCTCGATCCCTCCTCCCTACTTAAAAAAAAATTTTTTAGTGAATCTGTGTTTGCGCTTTGTGTTTGTGTCTTTTAAAGTTTTGTAGCAGGTTTTAATCATGATGATGCATTCTCTGATTAATTTCACCATTCTTAATTAATTTCCATAAGCTGGAAGCTGAAGGCGTGTTTCCCGTCGTGTGGCCTGTCGTTTTTTTTTTACTGAATCCTACTGCGCATTTTTTATGTTTTTAAAGCCCTGTAGTAGGTTTGCATCTGCAGTTGACCCCTCCCCCTACATTCCCCCTCCCCAATCGCTACTCCCAATTCTTTCATTTTTGTTGTGAATCATAGGGCGCATTTTTTGTGTCTTTTTTTTTTTTGCGTTTCTTCATGATAGTGGACGGAGTAGCAGTCATACGTATGAGATTAGTAAAACTGTCTGAAATTTTTTTGGGAGGGGGGGTGGGAGAGGGGTTATCGATTTACGTCACTTTACTGTTGCATTTGAGTGTTATTTCCATGTTGCCACTGACTGCTCGTTTTCGTACATCTTTGGTAGGTTTCTCGCCATTTTCATTAGTTCTTTTACCATGGTTGGCATCTTTGCCACCACTATTTCTTGGTACTGTGGCAGTGCACCTTGCATAACCTCGATGATCATCTCCTTTTCTAATGGCTTTTGTTTCATTTCTTCATAAAGAAATAGTCCATTGCTGACATAAACTGTGAAGAGCAGTCCATCCTTCAGCCTTGCGGTTATTATTGTCTGCTGGATGTCAAAGTCTGACTCCCTCGGGTTGAAATCCTCACTGGATGAAATCCTCTCCCTCCACAATGTAAAATTCTACTGCTGAACGTTCCACCGTGCTTTGCGGTCTTTCGATTTTCAAGCTTCTTGGATCGCCTCTTTCAAATGTACTCCATTGAGTTTTTTGCACGAATGCAGAAATGTAGAGATCCAGTATTCAGTCCAATCCTGTCCATTCCAATCTTGATCAAGCATCATCGAGTAACCTCATGGTGTCTTCATTGCTTCAGCTCTCTTTCATGCATTGATTTCCGCGATTTCAAACCCTGGTTCATCCGACTTGGTCGCTTGATCTTTATCTTGGAACCATCACAATTTCCTTCACGTTGCTGATTGTGTTGCCGATCGAGTCGTTTGCTGACTGGTCTTCGCCCGTTTCCGTCTTTGGTACTTTCAATTATCTTCTTTTGGATTGCAAGCATCGTCAATTGTGTTAACTCACTTGCTTTCCTCAACTTGTCTTAATCGTTTGTGTAACATCTCGGTTTTCCCTTGTTACAAGTGATGACGTCATGTCGGTCCGCTGTGCTCATCGATCATCTTCCTCTTGATTTGCAAGTTCTGGCATCTATTCCATGAACGTTGACGTGATTCTTTCGTTGCGCCAGTCAACGGCTCCCTTTTGAGATTCCTGACATTTTCTCAACACAATAGACCAGACGTTAGATTCATTGTCTTCTTCACGTTGTTTTTCTTCACATCTCCATTCCCCTAATGACTTTGTTGCTTAACTGTTCAATTTGTGTAGCTGATTTATTTAAAGTCTCTACAGTATTGAATTGGTTGATGTCATTTTTTCATTATATCACTTTTAAAAGCTTGGTATTTTTTCCTTTTCAATTTTTCCATTTCCCGTTTGTAGCCGGGTTATGGTTACAACTGAATAGCGCCTAGTGCTCTTTTCTCTCTACGGGAAAGCACTTAATTTTATTAGTGGTATTTGCACTGATCCCAATTGTTTATATTTAATTTTTCACTTTCAAGCAAGAATTTCTACCTTCACATTTCCTATACCTGGGCAACCTGGTTTGCACTTTTTATTCCTCCATAAGTTATCATTAGTAAATATTTGTGTACTGGAATTAACTTGTGGCACTGTCTGTAGTATATTTACCAAGCTGCATTAATACTGTCACTGTGTCCAACGGATGTAATAATATTTGCTCGCAATTTGTGCGCAGCGCAACTGTTTATACATATTGGGTTTTGCGTTAATTCGCTGGTGTCAACAAATTCCCCTCACGTTTTGCACTGATTTTGTTGATAGATAAGTACTGTTTATGGCATAATTATTTTATAAATTTCCCACATTTTATTCATTTGTAATTTATGGCTCGTGCAAATGCTTATTTTAGCTAGCAAAACCACGATTTTCCGTTTCGTTTTTTTGCACCGGAACACAAAATTGATTATTCATTAAGTGTACTTATGTAGCTTCACGCAGGGCTGGCCTTCCTTGCCATTCGGTAGCTGTGGTAACGCTATCGGTGCATCGATCCCCTCGTAATGCCAACGGCGTTCTGCCAGAAAGCATTGACATGTTATAGGTATTACGGGTTTAGGTTTAAAACTCGTAATTAATTCATTCAACCTCTAGCAAAGTTCCAAAGCACTGATATACATGTTCATATGTTTCTACATAATAATCCTGGATGACGGGCGAAAAAAAAAGAAGAGTCGACAAAATTAGAAAAGGAAAAGGCCATGTAAAGTAGCCGACAACAATTAGAATTATTACAAAGTGATCGGCAACAATAGGACCTCCGTCAATAAAAACCAAACCCTATGACCCTTAAATTTAGTGTAGAGCGTAATGGAATTGTTTCCTTTAGGCTCTCGTAAAATATTCAATAAATAAATAAACCTGTGAGTCATTGTCGGTGATTTACTTTCTGCCTGTCCCAGAAAAAAAAGACCAAAGACGCCGGGCTAAAGGTTTCTAGAAAAGCGTATTTTTTCCTCATAGAAATATTCAAATATCAGTGCTTGGAGACCGGTTGCGGAAAAGGGTTAGGGAATGCTGAATAAGTCAGCGAAGCGAACGAAAATCAGCACTTGTTAGCCAGTACTCGCAAACATTTTATTAGTTCGGTTTCCATCTTTTGGTGGATTTCCATTAGCCAGTGGATTTCTATCTAATACCATCCGTAAGTAGCACGGGCTTCCTCTATAGTATACGTATATGTTTGTACATATACATAAAATATGCACTGGCATACACTGACTGCATTAGCATGCAACTGAAACAAACGATGGCGTACTAACTTGGACCAGTGGTGCAACTATGATATCAGGGGCCCGTTGACCACAGTTCGTTGGGCCCCACTCAAAAAACTTCAATTACAAAAATCAGTGACACATCCAGGAATTTTATTTGTCAGGTGAAAAAATAAAATCAGCAAAGTGGTTTAAGGAAGGGGGTGGGGTACTCTGCAAAACCGGGGTACCCTCGGAACTCTGCAAAACTACCCATTTGAGGCTATTTTAAACTTTTCGTGAAACGATAAAATAGACAGTTTTATAATTTTTATGTTGAAGTAAATGCCTTATATTTTTACCAAATTTTACTTTTACCTTCGGGTTTAGGGGCCGCTATTCCCCCCCCCCCCCCCCCCATTTACTTGGATGCGCCATTGCAAAGAATCGAAACATTATAATCTTCACTATTCAAACTTGGGCATCACAAGAATGAAAGTATGGGCCCAGCACAGACCAAGACATCGACGAACCACAGAACTGGGAGAGCACAGCACACAGCATAGCACAGCACTGCCATCTACGGGCCCCTCGCCGTCCATCCGCCAACCACTTGAAATAATCTCGAAACGTTAGAAAAAGCTAAAGTAAAACTTTCGAAGAAAGTTTGCTTCTTCGAAAGTTTTACTTTAGATTTTTCTAGCATTTCGAGATTTTTTCAAGTGGTTGGTGGTTGAACGCCTTTCGGCCGCCCAGAAACACACTAGTTACGTCAATGCCTTTCACAGTCATGTTTGCTTACAGTGAAGAATATAGCCCACTCAGCAGCAAAGGTTGCCGTAACAGAATTTATTTGCGTAGACGGTGCCATATCCTCGCTGATGTGCGGACAGCTTCTTAGCCACCCAAGACAAAAACTGGTATAAAAACCCGCCAAGTGTCTAAAAACGGGAGGCTTTTGAAGGTAGTGATATCATTCCACCAGGGAAAGGCCGCCAAGGTCAATCCCATTAGCCAAATTAATTGTACCGACTAATAGTTCGAAAGTTAAATGAAAACTTGAAGATTACTACTTACTACAAAGTATTATTTGGTGCGATTAACTTGGCTAATAGGATTGACCTTGGCGGCCTTTTCCTGGTTGAATGATATCACTACCTTCAAAGGCCGATCGTTTTTGGAAACTTGGGTGCATGGGTGCATTGTGCATATTTGCTGCAGATGACACTATTACTGACTATTATTGACTTCCCTGGAAAACGGCTAAAAAAATTCGTTAAAAGAAATCAGACATGAATGTATGGTTTCTCGATTTACTTCTTTCGGTTTGGTTCAACAGAAGGCAAAATTAACTTCTCCACACCCCTCTCATCGACCATTTTAGGCTTCAAAATTATCTTCCACTAAGAAATTTGACCTATATTTTTAGTGCGACTTTTTAATGCTTCAAACAAGTCGTAAAATCGTTGGTTAAAAAAATTTGTAATTTGCTCTAGGTAAAGCCCATTTTTTCCCGCTGGTTTGACTGGACTACTACAGTTTAAAAACATTTAATGCACGGTGATGACGTGAGGCTAACACATCTCCATGCCAAGTGTAGCCGTTATATAAGGTTAAACTGAACACGACACGTCACTTTGGGTTAATTTTGACAAACCACACTTTTTTAATAATCTAACACTTTTCTGGGGTCCACACAACCCTAATCCACTACATGACATAATGACTGACTTTTCATAGCGCCATAACACAAATTCAGCCAGCACACCCGTTTGAAAAATCTGCGTAAACCGGCACATTTGCGACATTTTTCACGGTACCAACACGGATAAAAAATGTCGTAAGCTAATCCTAATCCGGCAACCTTTTGTTCCGACGAACTAGGCTGCTGACACTTTGAAGTATATCTAAAAACCTACGATTTAATCGAATAGCGCATTTTTTTACTGTAATCTTATTTATACTATACTATACTATACTATACTATACTATACTATACTATACTAATCTTATTTATACTATATTAAAGCAACAACAAAAAATACGGTTTTACCTTAAACACAAAAGTCAATAACTGGGACTAGGGAACGTCTCTCCCTTAGCTCTTACTTTCGTAGACAGGAAGTTTCTAACCCGGAAGTTTCCGTTCAGAAATTTACATCAGTCGTACGTAAAAATTCTTAAATTTATTACGATTCACAAACAAAATTTAGAAATAAAATATTTAAAAACTCAAATAAGTCGATGAGTTATCTTGACGACACACCTTACAATTTAAAACACATATCCGTCAAAAATAGGCGGTTAACCGGCGGTAATTCCTGGTTTGTTAATGCCCAATTCGAATAATAATTTTTATGACGTCATTACAAATCCGGTAATTAGCTAGAAAACTACTTTTCAGGCTGTCGACTTAATTCATTCGATTTAAGTCGATTTTTTTCGTCGCTGTGGTTCAGAAAATCATAATGAAAACCTGCACAAACGCTTATTTTTTTCAAAAAAGAAATATTTAAACACTTTAAAGAGCTACTCATAGCCATAGTGAGGCCACCGCCATACTGCGAGATGAGAGCGCAACGAGAAAACCTGATTTCGACCAGAACATTAGTAAACGGAAATTATCTCTCGCTTCTTTAGTTTATTTAGGTGGTCAAGTTTTTGGTTGCGGTTTCTGATGTTATATTTTAGCCGGACCGAGAACGGCAGCGCGAGCTAGGCACATAATTTGAAAAAAAAAAAATTACCATCATTTTCAAAAAATATTTGTTTACGATTTTTTCCGTCAAATCGGCAAATTTAGGCAAATCAAGTTCGCTGTTCAAGAGAATCATGGTCATTTTTTTCTCAAAATTACGTGCCACGCTAGTGCTACCGCGCTCGCTGCAGCTAAACATATAATATCAGAAACCTGAACCGAAAATTTGGCGACCTAAACTGAAGAAGCGAGAGATAATGTCCGTTTCGCATATTCTTGTCGAAATCTGGTTTTCTTGTTGCGCTCGCATTTCGCAGTATGGCGGCGGCCTCAGTATGGCTGTCAGTAGGGTTTTAACATTTTCAATATTTCTTCTTTTTAAAAAATAAATTAGCGTTTGCGCTGGTTTTCGTTACGATTTACTGAACCGTAACGACAAAATGAATCGACAGGTAGATGAATTAATTTGATTACGTGAAAAGTAGTTTGTCTAGATAATTACCACAATGATGCCTCGTACTCGGTAGTATTACACTGGCCACCGTCGTTTCTCCTGTTTAAATACATTTTCTTCTAGGTTACTCCAGTTTTAAAGGCACAAAGGGGAAGTGTGTGAATTTATGAATAATCACGATCGCCATGTTTATTCGAACATTCATTATATCAGTTCTTATTAATCCAGTAGTCTTAACCGTAGGAAATGTGACTGAAGATAAAGGTAAGTTTGAACTTTTACTTTTACACAGTGTTATTTTTTTGTAATCTAAGTAGTAAGTGTCACTGATATATGCGAACCACGAGTGTAGGGGGCGAGGGGATTCCGGGGTAATAATATCTTACGGGTTATCATGCAAATAATTAACGTCACCCAAAAACCGGGAGTGACGTCACAGCTTGAGGTGATCAAGAGTTCCAACTATAAACACAATACCGGTCAAAGACGGGAAAGCCAAAGGCTCACAAGAAAAAGCTAAACACGGGCCGTGTCAGTCTGGCTCAGCGGTAGGACCTTGTCCTTTGGTTTCAAAGGTCCTGGGTTCGATTCCCCGCTCAGGCAGTCTGACATATGAGTCCCAAAGGCAACGTAAATAGGTTTGCATCTGTATTTAGTTATCACTATCGGTTGTGAGAAGCCAAGGTTTCTTCGAGCCAAGGCCTACTGTGGTTGAGCCAAGGCCAATGGTGGCTTTTTACTAATTGGCATAACTCAAACAAATATTATTAACTCCTACTAGACTCGAAGTTGATCTGGGACACTTTTTAAAATTTATTTCTCATTACATCAGCAAAATTTCACCAGCTGCACAATAAGCAAGAAAGAAAGAAAATGTGTGTTGGTGTCGCTGCATGCCCCATGGGGGAGGGGGGGAACCAGGCTCTCAATCTCATTTCTAGAGCATTTTTTGTATACTTATCATAAGTGCAAAGTTCCAGCTGTATTAAAGAAAAAATTATCGACACATTGACACGCAACTTCCTGAAAACGGGATGGTTCCATACGATCATGCATGGACACGACGTTAGCGGATGGCTCCCCTCCAAGGAAAATGACGTCTGATAATATGACTTAGTTGTTTAATGCCACAGACAGAATAAAAAAATATCTCAGCCTTCTGATTGGTTGGATGGCCTATGACGTCGCATACTCCCGGAGTTCTGATTTTTAAATTTATTTTTTCATTTAAATTATTTCTCTTTTATTTTTTGCCCTGTTGACGCTTGTGTAACCTTTCCCCCCCCCCCCCGTGGGTGTGGTGATTGGGGGGTGGTGAGTGGGGGGGCATCCCTTTTCCTTATTTCCTTGTTTTGTCTAATAGTTTGCAGAGTGGCGCAGCGGAATGATGCTTGGCAAAATTAAACATCATTAGTGGATACCGTAAATCCTCTATTTGAGGCCGTGTCCCCAATTATAGCCGGTCTCCAATTGTAGCCGGGTGGTTCCCCAATCATGAATTAGTAGTAGCCGGACTCTAATTGTATCCGGGTCTCAAGTTGCAGGCGGGTCAAAATGGCTTGATTTTGAAAAATTCCTATTTATTAATAGTTACCACCATATTTACGTTTATTACAGGGTTATGGTAAAAGCATTCATGTGATATTATTAACCGTTTATAATATCAGACACATGTTTGGCATATATTGATCCCGAAATTTTACTTTTCTGAATTGTGTAGTAGCCAGTCTCTAGTTGTAGCCGGTCTCTAATTGTAGCCGGGTCATAATGGCTTGATTTTTAAACAGTAGCCCGGGCTACAAAGAGAGGATTCACGGTATATCCCGAACAGGAAAGATGAGACACTGCTCGATGACATGACTTTGTATATTAACTCGGTAATAGCCCACGACCACTCTAACGGTTACACTAGTGTGATTTCAATCTTTCATCTGTGAACTGCGAGACAATTGTGGCTTCAGATAGATTGCATCAGTAATTTCTGGTTTCTATCGCGAATTGTGGGTTCACACAATTCGTAATGGCACACACCAAAAGGCAGAAAATCCTAGACCTAATTTTAACTGTTAACGATCGTACCGTCTTCAACGTTTGGATGGGCGCGAGTCTCTATTTCAAAATCCAACACATGATTAGAACGACTAGCAAAAATGTATCCAACCAACACTGATTTCGTACACTACATGGCAGGTAAAAGCGTCGCTGATGCGATTGATTTGTCTTGTTGCACCACACCTTCCATTCAAAACTGCTCTCTTCCATTGAAACACAAGCTGAATAAACAAACATGCAGAGCTATTTACTGCAGAGCTATATGTGCAGTCGAGAAATTAATAGCTTTGTGGCAAAAATACAAAATGTATTTATTTGTATGCGAAAGCTATTTTCCAGGTATTACTGGGATTAAGTTAATGAATTACCAAATTGCCTCTATTTTACAAAATAATTAAAAACCAAAGCCCCATTTTCCTAGTACATGGTGAAGGTTTGTAAATAAGGCGTAGAAATAATACTTTTTTACTGTAGTGTAAAACTATTGATCTGGTTTATATTTTTTTTTTACTAAAGTGTGTCTGCAGACATTGAAATGCTCTTATATCTTCACCCAACTGCTTTTCGTAGGTATTGTTTATCAAAATTGTTCATGCATTCGTTTTCCCCCTCTCAGTATTTCCTTTGTCCACTGATGATTTGTTTTATCTACTATTTTTTTTTTCTTAGCCAATCCATAAAAAAACCTTAAGGGGGCAGCAACGTGCTCGGTTATTCTCGTCTGGTAAGCACGTAGGCGTGCTTAGCGGACGAGACCGAACAACAAGTTGCTGCCCCCTTAGCGTTTTTTTTTTTTATTAATGGGCTAAGAAGAAAAACAAACGGCAACGAAAACAAGTCATTAGTGGACGAAAGGAAACAGTGAGAGGGGAAACAATTTTGCTAAGGAATTCTTAAGGCAGAGAAAGCCATCATTCTTAAGGCGAATGCTTTAAAAAATATTAATATTCTCAAAGTAATGAAGTTAAGGTTTTAGGAATTATGTGACTGATATCAATGACCATCTTGCACGTTTTCATTTGCTCCATAGATCTTATTGCATTTTATGTGTAACGATTTTTCGTGGATCAGTTATTGATACTGGATCTCTTTTACTCAGACCTAGAATCATGTCTTTCATAAAGTCAAAATGCAGGAGTTTGAAAGCATTAAACGTTAAAGGAACGGCTTTATTTTTGGTCATTATATCGTGCTTTTGCTCATTAGCATTACAGAACTTGAAGGTACAGTTTTTTGAACTTCTACTCACAACTTCTACGACCAATGATTCAGGATCATACTTATATAACTCGTTAGATAAACTTCCCAATTTCTAATAAAATTGGGAAGGGTCATGTTTCTATCGATGTAGTGTAAAATCACCTCAGTGTTTAGTGTTTACTGAGAAAATCTTCAGGAAATTCACACACCGTCTCAAATAATTCTAATCTACTACAAGCCATAACACAACTATATAGCACTACGTCGATGTTATCGACCCTTCACTCAAGTCAGCATTCGTTCTGTACAGAAATACCATCAGATTGTTATACTCGAAATGCAACGATGAAATTTCATGCTTGGTCATTTTGCAAAAATACGTAGAATTCACGTACTTGTCACAATACTTTGCGCTAAGTTGTTTGATTTCTGGCACAAATTTCCGTACAAACTGTTCAAAAACGGTTGACTGGTAAAACGTCAGCCCGGAATATAGGTGCATACTGGCTACATCCAAAACCATATCCTCTTCTTCCTTCTCATGTTGGACATAACCTAATTTTTACTCATCAAGTAACGCAATCATTGGTAAAGACTGTTGACTGATATTTAAATGCTTTGAATTTTTTTTACATAGGCACTGAAAAAGCCATGTTCGCCAGTATTTGCTACATACTGGAAGATTTAGTAACCATCATTTAAAGCATGGAGTAGTTTTATACTCGGCCACACCCTACGTAATGCTTTTATATCTCCACGCGTTCGCCGAAACACTTGCGGAAGGGGTAATTACCTTCCCTCCCCAGTCACATTTTTTCACAAAATCACGTAAGCGTGGTAACTTTCGTTGGAGCTCAAATTTACAAGCCCATTTCTCGACCAGGTAACATCCTGTATATTTTTTTAGAGCAATGCTCCTGGCTGTGGTTTTATCATAGGCTTCTTGAGCCATTAAATTAGAACACATTCATTTAACTTGAAAAAATGCCAATCGTCTTTAGAAAATTTGTAAACAATTATGGCGCAAGTACGATAAGGCGTGTGATAACTTAAACATTTTCACTGTAGGCTTTGAAAAATCAAAGTAAAATCTATGACATTTACAAATCAGGTGATGCTTTAAAATTCCATAAAAATGTCCTTTGTTTAACAACAGCATGATTCTAAGCTTCGAGTGTGGCCCGCTATAAATTACTTGCATTTTATTTTCAACGCGTTGAAAAACTTTAATCTGATATTTTTAAAAGTATTTTTGAAAATGTTTGACTTCGTGTAATCCACCTGGATGCTGCTATTGAACTCCGGTTCGGCTGTACAGCCTAATACATTACCTAACTGTAGCTGGTCATCACAACTGAGCTGTTTAAATTCGTCTTTATGGTTTTTATAGTAAGCTAAATGTATTACTACATCAACCTAAACAGAGAGAATAATCTGGGTTGCGTACTGTAATGACTCGTTGCTTATTTTCTAATAATTTAGTAAAATTTAGAGATGAAACTATATTTATGCCTCTTCCACCAACCACCGTTTTTACCTTAGCAAGGGTGATTTCGTAACTGCTAAGAGTTTTACCGATATAATACCATTCCGATACATCCTGCAGTACCTTTTCAAAAATTGCCCGAAATAATTATCCACTAACTCAGCTAACGTTAATTTATATTATATGAGTAAACTAGTCTCTGGTGCGTTTATCAGCACTTTAATACATTTTTGTTGTGTTATAAATCTTTGAGAAATTTTCAAAGAATGGGTGATGCTTACTAAATTGGTTAATTTTTCATCTAACCATTTCTGCCTCAATTTTATCCTCCATGAAGGAAAAACACAGAACCCAAAATAGCCTTAACAATCTAACATGCAGTCAGCCTAAATAAGAAAAGTTCGAGACAAAATCAAGTTTACGTAAACCTAAAATAAAAACAAAAGAAAAAGGGAAAAAGGAGGGGTAGCCTCAAGGATAGAGCGGGAAGCTGTCATTAGTTGATGGACGATCGGCCAGCCAAACTTCCTGCAGCATGACGTGCGCAAAAATTAATCATTTTTCTGCCTACACTGAAATAAACCGCGCTTTTACAGTCGTATATAATATGGGGAGAAGCAAGGGATTGATTATCGAACATTAAAAGTGTTTAATCAAAATCAACAATAAAACCAACAGTTAATGTTGTTTTCAAATCCTGCTTTCAAACTTTGCATTTATAAATCAACTCCCTTCTCTCAACTTCCTAAATCCATTATTTAACTCAGTGAAAGAAAGCAATTAATCAGGCAATCTCATAGGATGGAAAAAAAATCGCTT
Source organism: Lithobius niger (assembly GCA_023313725.1). Classification (NCBI taxonomy): domain Eukaryota; kingdom Metazoa; phylum Arthropoda; class Chilopoda; order Lithobiomorpha; family Lithobiidae; genus Lithobius; species Lithobius niger. Next base: position 17,808 of record JAHWFP010126699.1, read on the forward strand.
CACAATGTTGACTTGCAAGAAGAAACGTTACAGAAAAGTCATCAGGGAAAAAAATGAAAAAGAGAAATAAATAAAAGGAAAAATATAAATCAGCATTAGCCAATCAGAATTTCGGGAGTACGTGATGTCATAAGCCATCCAAGATCCAACCATCAGAAGGCTGAGATTGTTTTATTCTTCTATGGCATTAAACAGTGCTTGGAGTGTCTTTAAAGAACTTACTTTAAAGCTATTTTTATACGAATTTCGTAGGTTTAAGGTAATTGAAGGTAACCATCAATGCTCTCTATACTGCGTGTATGGTGTCAAGTAACCAAATCAAAAAATAAACTTTTTAACGTAAATCAAAGCAGGAAACGTAACCACACTACAGCTGGATCACCACATGGATCTTTATAGGAGGAACTCTTACCATTTTTCGTTATAATATATTTATTAGACTGACTGTCAAAGCTTGTTCGTGTTCCGTCTAGGTTTTGGCTTTAGGACCCTGACTGTGAACACCTAACGTTCGGTTTTTGTTTTTAAATTCGTGTTAGTTTGAGAATTGCAGCAAAATAAAACACTGCAGTTGACGGTACTGCCCGCAACGAAAAAAAGTGGATTACAACTTCCTTTTTATTAACTAAATACAGGTGCAAACCTATTTACGTTGCCTTTTGGACTTATATGTCAGACTGCCTGAGCGGGGAATCGAACCCAGTACCTTTGAAACCAAAGGCCAAGATCCTACTGCTGAGCCAGACTGACACGGCCCAGTGGTGGGATCTTGGACTTTGGTTTCAACGGTCCTGGGTTCGATTCCCCACTCAGGCAGTCTGCATATAAGTCCAAAAGGCAACGTAAATAGGTTTGCATCTGTATTTAGTTATTTCTTGTGAGCCTTTGGCTTTCCCGTCTATAATTCCTTTTTACTTTTACTGCCACGTTTTTAATTTTGTTTGTTTGAAAGAAATCAGGCAATAATAAGAATAATTTCAAAATGGCAATCTGATTTCAAGATGGCGACCAGATGGTCATGAAACAAAAGAAACTTTGTGATAAATGAAGGTACAGAATGCGTCGATGAAGGTATATGGTACCTGAAAGAGTCCTACGAAAATTGTGATAACCACCCTGAAAAGTCTCTTCATTGAAGACCTTCTTAATCACGTTACCAAAATTGCACATATAGCACGTATCAATATTCTCTCAATGAAACTATGAATGATAATGATTAGAGTTCATTCGAACGAAATGAATCCTTAATTGAACTCCAAGGATCATGGATTGGAACATATTAACTTTCAAGCACACATACATATACATATATGTACTTCACTAATCAAAAGGTTTGGAATTTTTACAAATTAGACACACACACAGATACGCACGAAACAAATCCAAAGCATAAACCTACAAAACACAGACAAAACAAACGCCCTAAACAAGAAAGTGTACGCATGATTCACAAATTCGAAATAAACACAAAATACACGCGTAGGTACTCACACGAAAAAGAACTAAAACCCACAAACACAGACAAAACAAATTCCCCGAACAACAAAACGTTTTCATGCTACACAAATTCAAAACACACAATCATGGTGTAGTTCAAACGCAAATTGTATTCACTTCCTGACATTACCAAGAAAGAAAAGCGAAAGGAAGTACCTTCTAGCTGTGAATGACATGTGGATACGAGCGCTAATGCTTTTTTTTGAAAGTGGCGAAGCGGTTTTTTGCTTAGTTAATGCTATATTTATAGGTTGTTTGATGCTCTTTTTAACGTAGTAAAAATTTGCTGTCTTCGATGAGATATTTCTTAGACCAGACAGAAATAGATGATTACGTTCAGCAATTAACAGAAAATTTATAACAGCCCATTCAGAACGTTTAATTCAGCTTTTAAAAATTGAAACACGTATATTTTCACTAGTAAGAACAACATTTTCTGGATGTCATGTGCAATGCATCTGCATTTTTATTTTAACTGTTATTTAATTCTGAAAGCGTAATGCTTTAAAATAAATGAGCCCAATTCCAATTACATACGTGATTTAGTCGGTTATAGACTTAATGTAGTTTGATAACATACGTTTTTGTGGTATGACTGCCTGACTGGTTGTGAGGTACTTCTCCGAATGGTGACATGTCAACTGCAACCCAAGCCTTTAACATTACTTTAATAAACTACAGTATTGATTATTCGTTATATGACTAAAGCAAAAGTTTTGTTTAATTTTTAATTTGTAACCATTTGACTGTGTTTTTCACTCAATGCTCGGGTTCCCAGGACTCACGGTTCATATTTGCACATAAGTTTTTCTTCTCTCTTTTTTTTTTGTGTACACTTATGATATGGCGTGACGTAGCTATTGATTTTATCACAGACCGTCAATCAATTTAGCTGTGGCTCTCATTAATATTAAAATTAATTTTATGCTAACGGTCGAATTTCTCTTGGAGCTTATACAATTAATGTAAAGTTATTTCAGGATCCGTAAAAGTTTGACTGAGCTATGTTCCACCTATGCTTAAATTATCTCATAATTCGTTTGCAGATGGGAAAGTTGTATCTCATAATATCGATGCAAGCTTCGTGCTTGATTTTATCATAAATAGCCACTGGAAACATTTCATTTTACTAACCAATGGTAAGCATTTAATTAACACAAAGCCGTATGCATGAAAAACAATATTACTATGTGAAGTGTCAACAAAGGGACAGTCTGCGAAAGGCCAACCAAACTGGGGCATTTTTTGCTAAGATCTACACACACGCTAGTGTGCTGTCTCTCCAGAGTATCTTCAAGCTGATGTTAACAGTTCAGCCTGGGCAGATTCCAACTTGCTCGAAATCAACCTCAAAAAATGGGTTGTTCTTTATTTTGGGTACAAAAACCTGAACTTTTCTGACACTGTACAAGAGCAAACCAATCCCAACCAAGACCAATCACCTAGATGTTTGGGTCTTAATTGACACCAATTTGAAATTTCATTTACGTGTTGTATCATGTTATCACTGAAGTTTTCAAGAAAGCACATTAATCTATAAACGTTCTCGCCAACTTATCCCAAACCTCTCGACTTTGCTCTTTATGACATTAGTTTTCCCACTTCTGGAAAATGGTGTGCAAGTAGTCCATTCTTGTAACGTGTTTGCTCTTAACCATCTTGAATTCTGCCCTCAACAAGTGATGTTGCTTTGTTGCTTTGTCATTTTCCTTATGAAGATCGTCTCTGGATGGTTGGGATACGCAATGTCAGATTCGGCTAATTAAAATGACTTGATCCTTGTTTTTTAAATTCTTATTGGTAACTGAACTTCGACCTCTGTTTTCATTTCACAACAATCTCCCGCCCAAGGAGGTACAAAAATCTCGGCGAACTTACCAACCTGAATGTTCGAAAGTATTTTTTTCATCCAGAGAGTTTGTGGAATTCCCTGCCCGAGTTTGTTGTATCGATCCTTCTCTGAACTTTTTCAAGGTTCACATAGATTCTCTCGTTTAAGGGTAGGATGGGTGGGCACCACGTGTATCTATGACTCAGCGCCGTGTTTTATTACTATATTTTATTGTATTACATCCTAAACTAAGGAAAAAACACTATAAACTGGAATAATTTTCCATTTCAGATTTTGCAGCTCATGCAGTTGTACACGGAACATCGTCCTTGCTTGTAGGAAACACAGCCCTAATTCTCAAGACTAATCAGAGCATTTCTTCACTATTGGAGTCAGCGATGTTTAGCGGCAACGAACATAAAAATGTTTTGGTCTGGTGTGATGGTGGGACTCAACTTCATGTCATGAAAACTGTAAGTCCTTTATTGATTTTTCAGTGCAATACGGTCTAGGCACAGGCATGACATACTTTATGCCAACAGTACAAGAGTAGAATTTTGGGTCGTTCAGTATAAGAAAAGAATTAGGCAATTCAAACATTGCGTAAACTGAATTAACTAGTTCTTTGGACATTTCTTAATGAAGTGTGGATAGGAAATAAGGCTATTTTAAGCATTGCACACACACAGACACGCACAAACACACGTGTTACCCCCATGATCCCATCTGACGTCATTACCGTACATCAAGTGAACCACCCCCATTTGACATCATTACCTTATGGCAGGTGATCCCCATTTTCTGCCCCCCCCCCAGTCTGGGTGTGCAAATCGTAAGTGGTCCCACCTCCCCTCGTCAAATTGTTTAAATTCTGCCTAGGTGACTTCCCCACCATTTGGTTGTTGACCCCACCACACTGGAAGTGACGTCTTATCCACACATCACTTGACCCCATGATCTCCTTACCCCACATCACGTGACCTCCATGTGACATCATTAACCCCCACGTGACCGGAAGTGACGTCATCACTGCGTGACTAACAGTCGCATCATCACCCGTCGGATCAGGTAGTGACATCATCAACCATTTAACCGAAGTGGCAGTACCACACCACCCTACATGCCGAGCCCCTTAATCAGTGTATGTAAATCCAACTAAATTATATGCAAATTCTACGAGGCAAGAGAAGTTTTTCAAAATGGAGGACACACCGACACAAAATGTCACTCCAAGGGATCCTCTCTCAGTCTGAGTTTGCACATTCTACTTGATAGTTTTTTAAATGGTGGATCCCACAAACGTCACCCCACGGGAAGTCACCATCCCCCCACTTGATTTCACCTGTAAGGAGTCGAGGCAGCTGCCGATGCGACTGTGGAACTTACGTCAGCAAGTCATGCCTCTTGCTGTACCTTACGACGAGCGAAAATTGTGACTGTACGAGCTAATAGAATGATGGGGTGAAGAAATACTAGGATTTCGACCTTTGCACTACGACAGCGACCTGATGCCAATAGCGACTTCTGACACTTGGCAATTTATCACGACATCGGCCATTGAATCACCCAAATGGGTATTTCTCACATTCTCAATGAATCGAACAAATGACACCCTCAAAAATACAGCGGTGTTAGATCATTATAGTTGACGAATGGTAATGAGATTCGCTTAGATCGTTAATAACAACAGATTAGTTTAGGAAATCTCCTATGGTGAACTGGATTATGAAACCCAAACCGTGTTGCATGTCACCTTCAAGGAAGCAAAATGTATATATGAACTATGCAAGATTTAAGGGTACAAGAATAAAGTGGCATGAAACAGAGCCCACGCAGGAAACAGACAGATCTCGCTCCACTATAATGGGCAATAAGAACAAAAATGATGTGAGCAGTGCAGGAAATCCCTCCAAGGGACAGCTGTGATTACGAGATAGTTCAATAAGTAGCTGCGAGCTTTCACATGCCTCTCTTTTCAGAAATAAAGCACTGTATTTAATTTTTTTTATAATTACGGCAATATTAGTGATGTAACAGGTTGCATATTTATTGCTGTCCCTTGGATGGCTTCCCAGCAGTGAACACGTAGTTTATCCCATTATCACCCATGTTTATGGGATGATTTCTGTTATGCTTCCTGCGTGCGCTTAGTTTCATGTTTCTTAACAACTTCCTAACTTACTTTATACCTACATTTCATAATTCATGTGACACATTTTAAATGATCTTGAAAACAACCATAAAAGATCTGTTCCAGATTCACCATGGTCGACTTCCTATACGGGTAACAATATATACCAATTCCACTGCAAATGTATTTTGCATCCGATACAAAGTTATGAACATAATGTAAACAGTGTAAAGAAAGTAAACTAGCAGATGCGATATTAGCTACGTGGTGTGAATTAACTCAATAACCTCTAGAAATTCTCCAAAAGATGGATAAACGAATGAACATAAATGCTTAATTTGATGTGATTTAGATGATATTTTCCTTTCTATTCTTTCTTTATTTAAGAAGTAGCTTTACTTTATTGCAATTATTTTTTTGTTACTTTCGTGACAGTTTTTTACTCGTAAGACCAAGCATGATTTGAAATGATTTCCCTCATTAAGCCAGTCTTAATATAGTAGAAATTGTGAAATGCGGGTTGGGCATTCTCCATGAACCGACTCCAAATCCGCCCACCAATTACCACAAAGAGTGTATTTCAGTAGTTTTCAAACCGTGTCAAGCAAAAAACTGAAAATTATTTTAAAATTTGACTGGATTGACAATAAAGCATTTAAAGTTCCGGGAAACTGATGTGACAAGTGCATACCATTATAGTTGTTGTTCAAACCTCTCTTTTTACATTTTTTAAGTCCGAATTTTTGATTGCAGGCATCAACTTTAAAAATGTTTAGTAAGCATCTAACATGGGTTTTCCTTGGCCATGGCAGGGGCGTAAGTGATGGTCTCTTCAACTGGAACTTCATCTCTGAAGGTTTATCGCCAATCAGTCAAGTGTTTGTGTTGGAAAAGGTACGTCACGTTAAGGCATAATATTGAAAACCGAATTAAAATTGTAATGCTTAACCTATGTAATTTAAATGATGATGTTGCTGTATGTAACTAGCCTTATAGTACTGAACCGTTCTTGTTATTAAACACTTGCATTTCCTTTTGAGATTGCATCTCAGACTACCTCAGCAAGCAGTGAACTTATCTTTGAGACTGACATAATGAGCTTTTTTAAACATTACCCATTCCTCTTTTGGATTTACGTCCTGTAATTATTTGATTGCAAGCTCATTGTGAGCTTCTTCACCCAAGGTGGAGCAACACGTGTTCTACCAGAGGAGAAAAGAAAAGTTTTTGTTTCGGCTTGCCTGTGGCCATGTAAAATGCTGCCTATGGACCTTTCCTCTTTAAAATGTCTATATGGTCTCAATGATCGAGGGTTCAATTCTTCTTACGCAATCTGACATTTACGGCCTAAAGGTAACGTAAATAACAATGCATCCCTATTTATTTTCGTATTAACCGATCCATTTCTTTCCATTCAGTAACTAAAGTTCTTCTAGTATCCATGGATCATTCAGTTTTAACACATTACCCTAAATGTAAAAGAGAAATTATTTCATGAATTGTAGCATCCATACGTTATGATTAAATATTCATAAACGGAAGTTGGGCATGGGTGAATGTGCTATATAGCCCCAATTCTTTTACTAGAGAAAACCTGAAGAAATTAGCTTAAACAACTTTTTAGGAGAAAGATTGTAATAACAATATTAGGCCTGTTATTACCCCGACAGTAACAGGAAAAACATTGTGGCGAGGGGATGTCGTTTTTTCAAGTCCCAAATGTAAATTGCCAGAGATATGATTGATATCGTATCCTCTCCGCTCGGAGAACAGAGTGCTCGTTCTCTTAACTGGGTGTACCAGGAAATCAGAGAACCTTCACAAACTGGGTTTCGTTCTGGATTTAGTAAATTTCATTCTAGTGTCAGACGTTTGTACTGGTCGTTTAAGGCTTAAAACCATGCAGTAATGGGTTCGGAGTACCTTCTGATGTAGGTTAACTTCTTTCGGTAACACACGCTAAAAACCAAGAGCGTGTAGTCTGTTAATTCTCTTTTTGCATGGAAGCAGTGACTGGAGCGGGTGAAGGGAAAACCTCCAACCCCATCGGAAAAAAGCAATCGTAAAGTCGAAAAACGTTGATAAACTGTAATACCTCAGAATCGATAAATTGCCCTGTTAATTGTATGCAACTAGTTATAAAGTTCCATTTAAAAACGCATTATATTCGATGAATCATCCAGTCAAATAGGCTTAAGCTGTATCCGTGACTTTTTTGTGTATATGGCGGCTTACCAAGGGCAGTGCTAAGCTTAGGTTCAGGCTAGCAGGTAAGAATCAGAGGTAAGAGGATCGCTCTGAGGTAAGAAACTAATTTGATCGGCAACTGGAAAAGGGAATCCTGGTAAGGTTCCTGCCAGAACCACCATCCTCCTGCAGCAGTTATGAAATCTATTTTGAGAATTTTGTTATTTCTACAAAACTACTACCATGTTCGGATATTTCGCCTTCAGTAATTATAAACATCGATGCTTTATTCGTCACCAATAGGTTACCGACAAACGAACCACAGATATTGACAGTTTATCTCACTTAGAGCAAGCTGTTTGATGGCATCGAGGTATGCCCATATAAGGGAAATGACGTCGCTTTTGCTACTCGTCTGACTTTTACGGAAACACAAAGATGCTTCTCGTTAGGATTCGGACTAGTTATGCCCATATTAGGGCAAAGATGTCTCATTCGTTAATCGTTGGACTATTTTGGGAATAGGAAGTTGCTTCTTGTCAGGACACGTTTTAGCTTGGTGAACATCAGCAGCATAAAACTGAGGTTTAGGCCTGCTTGATACGCAATACCAATTCCGAAGGAAACGAAAAAAAAACATGTTGGATTATAAATATGATTGGGCAAGTATCGCTACGCCAAATAGAGAAAAATATCTTAAATTTTAAACATCGTAAACTCGTAAACATCGAAAACATCATAGACATGGTAAACATTGAAGACGTTGTAAATATCGATGGGCTAGTATACTCAAAATTGTTTTTTAACATTGACTGTTAATACTTCGTAAAAAAATATGATGTCGAATCCAGTAAGAATCGTTTTGTGGAAAAAAAACTAGTGCCACTGATATTTTTATGAATATATAATTGTGCGTTTTTGTACTCGACTCTTTCCAACAAATTTTCCTCAACCTTCAGTATCGGGAAATTAAATATGGAAAGGATTTCCTTGCTAAAACGCACAAATGATCTCATCGAAGCAATCGGAGTATTATAACAGACAATCCTGGAGAACATCTCGGTCTCTACTATGATGACAGGTTTCCCGGTTCCAATCCACGGCTTTACTCTTCCTCGTGCCATAATTCTATCTGCTTTTAAATGGTCTAGTAAGGTTTAAAATCTACTCGGTTCATTTATGCGAGATGAATTAAATTGATATAAAAAAACACGATGATATTGAATTTAAGCCTATCACTGCAATACACCCAGAAATCTATAAACGTGCAACACAGTACTTTGTTAGTCCTTTAATTTTTTACTAAACTAAGAACGTAAAGGATCAGGGTGCATATTGTAACATATTTAAAGAAGTTTATTTTCTGCGTTTTTTTCAGTATTCGTCTTATTCTGATTGTCAACTCATTAAGTTGCAGCATTTTCGTATTGGTGAAACGTCCAACAGCATTCAAACAATTTGTCAACATGGTCTGAACATTAGAAGGAAAAGAGAAGGAAACATTAATACCTATCCTCTTCGGGGATACAATTTCAAAACTGGAGTGCTCAGCGTAAGTGGGTTGGAGGTGAAAGGCCGACAAATAAAAGCCAATGCATGAAAGGCATAAAGGCCAACAGGTACAAAAGGCACATATCTCAGAAGGCAGAGACGCAAAAAAGCCACATGCCAAAAAGAAATGATAATAAAAATTTAGTACGCCTTAATAATTTATGAGAAACCAGCACAGTATGTAGCATAGTGTGTGTTTAAAGTTCAAAGTTTTCGCCAATTTGTAATCCATTTGTATAATTTGTATAATTCCCTATCTGTAACCAGTTTTGCCAAGCCTTAAAGGGAGGGTTTGAGGTTGGGATTGTCGTCTGGGGGGGGGGGGGGGGGGGGGGGGATGATATGAAAATCTGAAGATTCAGAACTGGGCTATAGAAAAAAAACTATTAGAGTGAAGTTTAAACAGTTACACATTTATGTACATTTAAATGCTAACAGGTAAAAGTAAAGTTCCAAGATAAGTAAAAATGTCACGTCAATTCAAATGTCATTTCAGTTCAAGCTGAATCAATGAAACCGGCGTGGTTACAGTTAAACATGGAATGTTCAATTACAAGATTAGATTTAAGTATTTCAAGAATGACTTCAAAAGTTCATTTTAAAGTTAAGGTATTACTAATTTGTTTGTGGTGTCCCTTTTGTACCTGTCGGCCTTTTGTTGTGTCGGACTTTCTTACCTGTCGGCATTTTTGGCCCAAATGTTTTTCACCTGTCAGTCTTTTTGCTGTCAACCTTTTGATATACCTTGATAAACAAAGAACGAATTAAGCGTCCTGTTGGAGTTGCACGCCTGATTCGGATGCGTGTACCGCACAGTTCTGGCAAGTAATGCTAACGTAATAGACATCAGTAAAATAATTGGGCTCACTTTCACCACCAGCAAATTGTCCATATGAATCATACCTAACACTGAGTCAGTTCGGGGCATAATTTCGTCAAACACTTCCACCAGCATCTTTTAATATGAATTATAACTGTGTATTCTTAAGGCCTTTCAACTTTTCTCATACAGCACTTATAATTACTAATTGTGCGTTTATGTGTCAAATTATTTATTATTAAATTATTTATTAAACATAACTGAGGAACATAATTTACGAATAGTTTCAATTCACAACAGAAAAATTATTTTATTATAATTCAAAGAAACTGGGTACGTTGACTTAAAAGAAGGAAGGCAGGATATGAAAGAAGGGTACATCAACACAATGGTTATCTGCATCCATACTTTGATAAATCTGGCCTTATTTTGCGAACTATGTCGCAAATCTTGTTTACTTTCATGTTTGCTGGGGCCAATGGCCAATCTTAGTCTTGGGTGTCCATTCTTACATAGGAGGACATTATCTATATCTTTTAATTTAGTTTCCGGTTCCTGCCTCTAGAACATAATAGAACAGTCCATTACCCATAATACCCTGGCCATTTCGCGGTTGCCAGGGGTTACCAAATCGAATTTAAGCAAGGGGGCCAGCATGGAAAAATCAGAAAGCCTTCGGGCCAGCCAACTGGCTGGTCCTCCTTCAACCCCTGCTAGGTTCCCTAGTTAGGGGGATTTTGGCTTTAGGCCTTTAGTAGGCCCAGTTTTTGGTTAGGCTCTTTTCCCCCGACCTAAACTAACCCTCTTCACCCTAATTTAACCCCAAAGTTCCCCAACCCCTTTTCCCACTTTGGGTTTTCAGTCTAATTTTTGGTAGCTCTCCCACTTTGCTATTTTTGGTCAAACTATACAGAACACAGCTGAAGAGCTGCAGACAAATGGTCAGCCAAAAAAAAAAACGTGGAAAGAGTGAAAGTGGTGACAACACAGAGCACAAAATAAGTACATGTGGCTACAGAACCTCATAAAATAAATGTAAGAGATGCTGCTAAAGATCCACAGAGAATAAACGCCAGATAAAATGAAGTTTTGACTTTAATTTATTTAATTAAGACATTATCTAAACTAAACCAGCGAATGAATAAATGCCAGTCAAAAATGTAGCAAAACACAATACCTCACGATAGTCAAGCAAAAGATAGAGAAAGAATGCAAATCCACCACAAAATACATCATGTTAAAATATACTATAGTCTTTCAAGAACCTGATGATCCACGCAAGACTGCCCTGTTTCAAGTCTAGGATTTCCGGTAGCACTGCATTGCCCCACAGAAAACATAGGATGCCTGTAATGCCTGACTCGCTATGAAGAAATGAACAACTGCAAGATGAATAGATCATGATAAACATACACACGCATCCCCACCACGGAGTAAGTTCTTGCCATGAGTCAAAGAATTGTGGCCCATCCAGAGACGTGATACAATTAACTTGTTCCAAAAAATAGACCGTGATGACATCAGTCATGCACGTAGCTTGTTATGAGTTCCCATTTCTCGTGGCATTGATTCAGATGTTTAGCGTGAAGGGCGCAGCAAGCCTTAGATACTAAAGCTTGTCGATCTTTGATCCCTGGTAACTGATGGGCGACCTGGGCTGCATGTTAGCATGATCATTGTCTGTAAACCCAAATCACCTGGGACTCGACGTACGGCTACCTTTTTTACTTGTTCTGATAAAGACAGATGGATGCTCCTATATTGTGTACGTTACCAGAAATACTTTTCCTTCACTTGGAGTCTTAAGATTGTATTTAGGTCAGTTGGTAGCCACGTTGGTGTTTATCTCAGTGAGCAGCCACCTTGGCAGTCGTCTTTCTTTAAAATTATTTTATTTACATTGCAGAAATATTGCTAATGTAAGCCTATTTAGCTAACAACATCATCTTTCTTCCTTTGTTTTAGGCCTTTAAAAAAAAGCTGTTAGGTTTTTTATGTTTAGAATTCATTGAGGGCCGTAGGTCGCACAAGGTGGATGGATGGATTGTGGCTCTCTTCACAGTCAGTAAAATATACTACATTTCGACGAGATTATAGAACATTTAAGCATTAAGGAAGGAGGATTTATTTTATGATTTTTCTCTACGTTAATAAAATTCGGGAAGCCAACCAGTTGAAAATAAGCAATTACATTGAATCTAATAGACATCCGGTTTATTAGCACACGTTTCAGTTACTAGTTCTTTGGCCGAACATAAACAAAAAACTAATTCACCCAGCTTATTCAACAAATTCGTAAGTCTGTTAAATGGCTTTGTGAAGGAGGGTTTTTTCGTTTTTGTGCCTAGGGCAAACAGATCCTCGGAAAAAAAAATAAAGCCAAATTTGCCATCAAACAGGAAAAAAATTTCTGGTAACGAAACTATTGGACTGCGTAAGTCAAAGATGTTTACACTTTGCAACACGTTCTTGGAATCGAAGAAGATGAAAAAAACCGCTCCTGTGAAGCTGCAGCACACCTATTCACACAGTTCTGCAAAACACAACAAAAAACGGTGGAAGCCTGAGAGTGCATATCTGCGGACCACAATATAAGCACAGCTAACTGAAGAATTAGTTGCAACAGGGATGCATAAGCAAACGTGATGAATGAATGAAGGGCTGACTACACTTCGCATACCATTTTAAAAACACCCTAAATACCTGTCACAAAATTTCACACACACGTTTCTTTCAGCTCTTGTATGAATTTCTTCGGGCGTGGGCTTGTTTTAAATGGGTTGATTTTTTGCAAAAAGAACACCAATATCGCTGCTGTAAACCTAAATATTAAGAATGAAAGAGGTGTTGAAGGGGCTGTAAATGCACGAAATCTCCGACACAAATGACGATATTTTGATGAGTTTACTGGAGAATCTTAAAAAGAACCATCTTTTTGTAATCTTTAATCCTTCCTTTAAACAACCGCTGATCTCACTTATTGATACATGTAACAACTAATCACCAAGAAGGCTGAGAAGCTACATACGACGAAAAATGGAGAACACCATCCCGTGGCTAAACAACGGCCATTGCGAAATACAGTGATAAGTGCAACACTTCTAACAAGCTCATTTTTCATTGGCTGTAATTCGGCAGTGTTTATCATAAATAAATTACCAAGAATTTGAATAAAAATCCAACGGAAAAATATTAAGTGTTACATAAAATTTAATTTTTGTAGTTTGTTTAATTTATGAAATCACTGCCAAATTACAGGCAATGACAGAAGAGTTAGTTCGAAGCTCTGTACCTATAACTTTATCTCCTAATGGCTGGTGTTTGGCTACGCGATTGTATTCTCCATTTTTCCTCATATGTAGCTTCTGAGACATCGTGGTGATTAATTACTGTGTCTATCGACAGTGAGAACAGCGGTTGTTGATAGGAAAGATCGGAGATCCCTAAAAGGTAAGTCTTTTTAAGATTCGTTAGTCAACTCATCAAAATATCATCGTAGAGTCTGAGATTTAGGGACTTGAGTTCCAAACGTTTTGTTGTAGTTGAAAAATAGAGTCATTTCAAGCCCTTCTAACCACTCTGCTGTTGCAGCGAAGATGTCGAGCGACGATGTTTGTGTCCTTTTAACAAACAACATAAGCCGTTTAAAAGAAGCCCACCCCAAAGAAAATTAATGTAGGAATTATGCCCGTGTGAGGTGTAAGGTGCAATCTTACCTAGCCTTAACCCATGTAGATTTTAGTATTATCGCTTCCTTAATCCATTCGTGGGTTGTTCTTTCCGCATATGCATCAGCTTGTGCACTTCCCGCATGTGCACGTCTGCCTTTCCCCTGTGTAAAACAGCCCAACTCTCAGCTGTAAAGACACAAGTGTCGAGTGGCCACAGTGATCATTTACATTTTTTTCTGAATAGGGCAGATGTTAATGTTGCCATTGAATTTAAGTGGGTAACACATTAGCGTGTCGTAATACTGCATAGCATCTAATTTGATATTGTCAGCATTTTTTTTTTGTTAGAACAGTTTAGTCAAGCAAGCCTACCTATCAACAACTATGTTTATTTTTTTTTAAGTACCTGTTTTATTGTTTTCATTTGCAGTCACCACCATCCATTATTATCCTCAACAAAAATACTTCACCTCCGCTTGTCGAAGGTTTCCATTTCGAAATAATGACCTTTGTGGCTGAATACTTAGGATTCACGTAAGTCTAATCAATATAAAAAACAAAAAATACGAATTCGGAATTAAGAAGTAAAAGACATGACATCGTTTTATACTGTAAGTTATTTAAAACCTAACACAAGATCATGCTGCATGCACAATATTTAGTAGAAAAGTACGCCAGCTAGACACATCCATCGAACAAGCAACGCACCAGCCTCGAGCACCAGCATCGACTGTGACAACATCGAAAGCAAACCCGGTGTGTCACATGTTTGTCACATTTATGTTGCTAGTTAGATGGACCATTCTGTATCAGTGACAATTCGTTAACCTTTCGTATCAGATCGTTTACTTTGAAAGGAATCAACCATTAATACTACAAGAAAACTGGCTTTGGGTCCGTTGCAGGCAGAGTGGTTGAAATTATATTCTGTTCATATTTATGAGTTCATTTTTTTGCATTCGTCGTATGTGTTTATGCTGTGGCGCCTTCCGCAGCAAGACTACTAGTTCCTCACATGAATTGGAGGAAAGACGAAAGAGAAATTGGGACTGGAAGACAGGAAAAATTTTGCAGCAAGACTACTTGAATTTCCCCACATGAATTGAAGGAGGAAAGACGAAAGAGAAATTGTGACTCAAGGCCGCGAATGATTTTGAAGCAAGACTCTCGGTTCCCCACATGAATTGGAGGAGGAAAAACGAAAAAGAACTTGGGACTGGTGGATGGCAAGGATTTGGAGTTACTTAGAGAAGATTATCTCGATAATTGGATCGAGATGAAATTATTCAAGTCCACATATTGTGGCTCAGTTTTGGATGTTATTTAATATGAGCTCGCCTAACGTACATGGGACGGTGTGATTTTTTGCTTCTTTGAAGTTCGTAACCCTGGGCTTTTGTTAGGAGAATGGCCAGAGTTACATAAATTGGGCAATAACTAGTCTAAGGAGCGGCTCGCAACATTTTTAACAGGGTTGGAGTTAACAGGGTTGAAGTTTTATCGGGGCAATCCGTGGTTTAAGAGTCAAAATTCTAATTAAAATGACCAAAGGATCACATCTTGTTGGGGGAATGAAGGCTTGGGAGGAATACGGAAATTGAGGGATAAGCCAGAAATTACACAGGCGGCAAGTAGTTACAATGGTTTTACATGTCTGATTCGACATGTGAATTCGACTTAATGGATGCACTTAAGAGTTAAGCCGAAGATAGGTCTTGGCTTCACTGTTGCGGAGTCTACTGTTTGGAGAAGGCGTCAATGACATCATTCTTGACTCCAAAAATGAACAAGGCTTGAATGACGTCACTAGAAGGGGTGGGGGCGGGAAAATAATTCTTACACTAGCTCCATGCAGCATTGTCATGGAGGTTCATGAAAATAAAGAAAAACTTAATGACTGGCATTACATGTAGAGTTGACTGGGGTAACGTAGTGAACGAAGGAGGAGCCTGGTGCACTTAATTTGTAACTTTATTCAAATATTATTGGTAAAAAGTGCCGGGAAGAACAATAACAATGTGGATGCCATTAAATCGTGACAACAGATTATAATGCAAAAAGAAAATTGATACATTTTATAACTTACCCAATTTACCTAGAGTGCTCAAGGTCTTTCCGTCTTATAATAATCCACTTTGGAAAAATATGAACATGAAAAGGCACTTCAAATAAACAAGGTTAATAATATTTAATTGCCTTATTTTGAGGTGTAAAATAGGTTTGTAACCCGAACCTCTGGATTTTCTAGTCGAGAAGTTTTTCCCCACTGTCCACTCGGGATACTTAGCTAAATTTTTACACAAATGTTGTATTTTCCATGTTTCTTACCCAGGAGTTCTACTTTAAATAAATAAGCTAGTGAATTTTCTTTTGCTTGAAATCGTACTTTGGCGCAGAATGTTTAACAGTGCTTTCCCTGTTTTCAGTAAAACAAAAATAGTGGAGTGCCCAAGAAAAATTTTCTTAATTTTCTTTTTAGCTACCCGCACTAGGTTGATTTTTCAGCCTACATTGACAGATATTTCTGCGGATAGTTAATTTGTATATTTGTAAATAATTGGGCTAGCTTTTAGGCGCTAGAGAAGAAATATAAGTCTTGCACTTGATTTAGCTAACACCCTTACTCCAAACTAATTGAGGGTGGGATGTGACAGTCCAGCTTTGCAAAATAAACATAAGACAAGCAGAGAAGAAACTCTTAAGGAGGCTTTCCTGTAAGATCAAGGTGCGTGTAGTATGAATTATCACAATAGTGCTGGTTTGTAGAGCGACTGTGTATTAGATTTAGCGAGGACTGCATGACTCAGGGTCAAGGCTCTCCGGGCAAGTAAATTAATCAATCAACTACAGCTATATTATATCTTTATTGTTCCAACAATGGTGCAACGATGCATATTTATGATACTCGTGGAAAGTGTCGTCTAGTCCTAGTTTTAAGCTAAACGTCCTAATTTTAACGTGCGTACATGGTTTTTTGTTCACAGTCAGGAATTTCATTGGTTAAATGCGTTGTTTAATGGTTGCCCAAAATCAACTTCTCAGAACAAGCATTGCTCAAAAGTCACCCAAAATTCACTAATGTTGGTAGTTGGTTGATCAACCTTTGTAGCAGGGCGTACGGCTTTCTGCCAGGGCTGCAGGCAATAAATTGAATTTGAAATTCACTTAGCAGGGCAAGCATTGTTTAAAAGTGTTCCAAATTCAACTTACCAGGAAACGGCATGGTTTTAAAGTTGCACAAAATCAACTTATCAGAAGCTTTGTTTAAAAATGACGCAATTTGACCTATCACAACATTCATTGTTACAACTCGACTGACACGAGGTTTATGAGTGTGTTTTGAACAATGAAAAATGCAAAAGTGATTACGAAGTTGATTTTTAAAGGGTTAAAAAAATTTTAGTAAGCGTTAACTGCCCTCGGTCATAAGCCCGAAGAAGTCCTAAGGCCAAAGTTAGAATAGAATAGAAGGTATCAGCCAATAAGCTTAGAGCTTTTGAAGACCCAAGCGGCACATGTTAAGTGGAAAGTACCACCATCAGGACAGTTGTTTTTTGCCGGATGAGGAAGGAAACCGGAGTACCCAGAGGAAACCCTCGAGTTGATTTTTATGTGCCTTTAAAACAAAGCCTTTTCCAGATACGTTGAATTTGTTCTACTTTAAACAATGCATGTCCTGATAAATTATTTTGGGTGACTTTCACACAGTGGTTACAAAGAATTAAAATCGTGGTTTTGGAACAATGGAATTACAAACACACAAACGCAATTACAATATGAATTTTGTCATCGAAGCAAGCTTTAACAATTCCTACGACACAACTTTCAACAAGTATCGAAAATGCCTGTTGTGGCTCCGTTGTTGCAGCAAATGTTTAAGATTCTTTGTGTAGGCCATGATTATTTGCAACTTCTAACCAAATGCAGTTGCATAGGCTGTCAGAACCATTAAAATTATGGTTCTAAGAAAGATACTGCCTTCCTTTTGCTACATGGGTCTACTGACAAGTGGTTTTCTGGGCGACTTTTTCTTTAACTCTTTGTCAGGCTAACTGACATTCCTCGTCATACCCTTCCGACGAATTCGTTGTTCGTTTGAAGGTGTTAAAAAGTCACCCAAAAATCGTTTTTCAGCGGACCACTGTTTCAAATGGTGGGCTATATCTATTACGTAGTACACTTTTGTCTCCATTTACAATACGTAATATCAAATGCGCGTTTAATTTTGTTTTTCACAGTTATTCTAAATTATTCCTTATAACTAATGTTTAACGTATTGCATATTTGTATATTTTTAAAGATTTGAGCCAGTGTTTGAGCCAAACGGTACAGGAAGTTCCAAAAATGGAACTGGCACAGGAATGGTGGGAAACGTTCAAAGACAGGTAATGACTGTTAATAATCAGGTTGCACAGTAAAATAATTTGTAAGTATTGTCAAAACTATCGTTTGGTTGAATAAGTGATAACGTGTTGTAATATAATTTTAACTAAATACGGATCCAAACCTATTTACGTTGCCTTTTGGACTTATATGTCAGACTGCCTGAGCGGGGAATCGAACCCAGGACCTCTGAAATCAAAGGCCAAGGCCCTACCGCTAAGCCAGACTGACACGGCCTCCAATCTGTCTTGCTGCAATTATTCAACCCAATTTTGTCGTGTTAGTAATATGGTATCTGGCTGAAGATAATTCCATTTGGCCCTACAATGAGATAGTGTTATTTCAAGTGAGTTCTGGACAAGAGGTGCAAAAAACAATTTTTACTAGAACTTTATATTAGTACATTTTTGTCGCAGTATCTTGCATGTGAAATCACGATCTATTTTCTATAATTATTATCAGAATGTTTTACTATGTTGACCAATTCTCTAAAAACGAGCAACAGAGCTAGAGTATTATTTCTTGAACTTTATTAACCCCTTCAGTGGCAGGGCTTGTTGCAGAAGGGGCCTTTTTAATTAGGCCTTTTTAATGTGATTTAATCTTGGTTATCCTCGCTCGGAGACTACATCCCACTTGCCTGTACTATGCACGCTTTTCTTGAATTCCCCCGAGAAACATCAAGAATCTAGCTTTTCATGTTGGGGTTTATTTTCTGAAAACTTCCAGAAGCATACTGTCTCGGTAGCTGGCCGGGAGGGGGGGGGGTGGTAATAGGTTAATGTTCATTAACGCACGTGAATTACGCAAGTAGCAGACTATTTAGCTACACTTAATACAACACAATTAATCACTGATCTTTCAAATGACAATTGTGTTCCAACTTTTCCAAAATAAAGACGATTTTGGTTTGTGTGCAGCCAGCTGGCCGGCAGCCGTTCCTTTTTAAAACTGTCAATTTGGCTCTTCCTGCTGTTTCAAACTCATTAAAATTACGGAAAATGCGTGAGCTTCTCGGGCTCCACCCCGGGCCACGCTGGGGGCACTTAAAGCGTTCCCCCAGATCCCCTAACTGGAAAAAGTTGTACCCCCCCCCCTTCCCTAATTTTGTGGGTGCATGACACCCCTGATTGTGTCTCCTACTACTTTTTAATTATGTTATACACTTAGCATGTACACTTTTCAAGTTCATTTTAGGGGACGTTCTCCGCTGTCACCTATCGAGCCTTCACACACCTCATATTGCTATTTTCAGGGATACGCAGTGGAAATTTGGGAGGAAAAAGGGTTAAAAGTGAACTTCAGCTGAATTACCTGAAATTAAACAGGACATAAAGCCAATGGGCTCTAGATGGGGTTAAATAAATACGGGCAAACCTATTTACGGTGTCTTTTGGACTTTTATGTCAGACTGCTTGAGCAGGGAATCGAACCCACGACCTTTGAAATCAAAGGACAAGGTACTACCGCTGAGCCATACCAACACGGCCACGACACGATCATTTAAAAATAATTACGGTTTTGTGAAAACTGTGTCATCTAAGAATATGCACTAGAGCTTGATTAAAAGTATAAATGGCACGAAAGTTTAAATGCCTCCATGACAACATGAGACACTCACTTCACCCAGCACAGGATGTGCTCCTTACATAGGCTGCTAAAACTAAGCGTGAACGTTTAAGACTTCCTTCCAACTCTACTTTCTTTATTCTTTCTCAACGGCAGTAGACATTTTATAATTCTTCGCCACTTTCCATTGGGGATCGCTGAAGAGAAATGAATGAGGAGTGTGACGAGTAAAGAGATGACGTGATGAGCAACTTTCTTCACTTTAAATCATTTAATGTGTAAGGTTTCTTTTGAAGCACTCTGTATTGTCACTATTTGAAAAAAAAAAGGAATCTGTCAAAAGTGAGTGCTTGTTTTTTAAAAATTAGAAAAAAAAATGAATTTTTCAGAATTACAACTTCAGTGGAAATGCAGTGGCATGCACGGAGCAGAGAGGACTGGTGATCGATTTTTCGCCGCACGTTGTTCGAACGTACTTCATTGCCGTTATTCGCCGACCGAAACAAGGAGACGACCCGTACAATTTTGCAGTTTTCGTTGAACCATTTTCATTAAGTGTGTGGTTGACATACCTGGCTACCTGGCTTACTACGATGTTGTGTGGAGTTCTCATTACGAAACAGCTTTCAAAGCAAAATGAAAGCTTACATTTTGATGACGTGTCGGAGACGGATGAACCACCTTCTTTAGGTTGGCTTCTTACTGCAACTTTTCTTAAGACAGGTAGGTTAGCTCAAACATTATTATGACACGTATCTTTCTTGCAAACATGGAAGGAAATATTTTGCTGCAAAGCTATAAATAGATTTGCTGCAGATCAGGTCAGAAGAAACTTTTAACAATGTTTAGTAAAGGAAGGTGAAGTGCCAAAATTCAATGAGTGTTGTGGTTCATTTGAAGCATTGTGGGTGAGTGTAGCTGGGAGTCGCGGAAGTTCACGGTCATTCGTCGGTGGTAACGTCAAGACGTTGATGATGGACTGATCATTTGGTCATTTGGTTGAGTGGGTAATTGGTAGTTTTGTCAATTTTGTCAATTTTGCTCGTATGATTTTTGATTGTTAATTTGTGCATAGAGCGCGTGGCGTTTGGGCCGAGGCTGTACGTTAATAAATTCAATTCAAATTCAAGCATTCTTTAACAATGTCAACGAAACTAGTCATTAAATTTCATAATGCAAACTTCGTTGTACTACCACTGAGGGACTTTGATGGGCGTTTCGAAGTTAATGGTGGGGTTGGAAAAAAGTTGAACATAACATTGTTGGTGCGGTTGGAAGGTTACTGCTTTCTACGGCGCTTCAAAGTGCATTGTTGACGTTCGAAAAATACTGACATCATAAGTTTTTTCGAAATTCGTTAATGGTTTTTAAAAGACATGTCAATAATGCTCTCCCTTCCAAGTTTCTTAAATGTGCCTATTCACTGAATGACATGTTGCATCATCTAGCGCCATCTACCATTATTTAGTTCTATGTAGCACTTGAGTTTAACAAGCGAAGGAATGCGCAAAGAAATTTCTTTTTACACAACAAACAAGTCACGTGCCTCTTTAATTACTGAATGTAAAGGTGATGCGTTCACGTGCACCAGAAAGCATCGGTTAAGGTTAACTATATTACTGGCTCTAGATGGCGCCATCTAGCGGTTCAAAATCTGCGTTTCAAAATGGTCGATATGTAGAAAAAAGCGCCCGTGTTGTCATTAGTCTTAACTTTACCGCCTGTTTCCTGGTGCACGTGGGCGCACCAACTTCTACTCAATAATTAAGGAGGCACGTGGCTTGTTTGCTGTGTAACCAGAAATTTATTTGTGTGTTCCTTTGCTTGTTGAAAATGATGACTGGACAGAAATAGATAGTAGCAAATGGCTATATATGCTGCACCTTGTCATTTGCTGCCCCCCCCTTTAACTGAGATTCGAATGGCATTGAAACTTCCTTCTTAAGTTAACTCTTTACATTATTTTCGTATTTAAGAGTCATCCAAGAGGATCTAGCTTCGTTAACTTCTTTATCGTGAGTGCTTCCTCAAACAGATGTGCTGAACATTTCCAATCTCCTTTTTTATCTTGAATTCATCGCTTGTTTTAAGTTGCACCTAAATTAAACTTGCATTCATATGACGGTAAATTAAGAAACTTACATTGGAGAACAAGTTTGTACAAGATGTGTAACTAACAAACGAATTACTTGCTTGCAGACTCTCCAACGACAAAGAGACAACGTTCTAGCCAGACTTTGGTGATTGTGTTATCAATCCTTGTCATTTTCGTAAGCTCCACTTACGTCAGCCTGTTAACATCCAGTTTGACAGTGAGAAAAGGACCGAAAATGTACGAAAATATAGACGAACTCATAGATGATGGAAAGTTCGGCATTGTTGTCTTGGAAACTAATGCCTGTGTTGAATATCTAAAGGTAAGATCATTGTCGGAATGTTGATACCCTAATTTTACAAACTGTTAAAAATAGAATTAACAAAATTAGGCAATTTTTTTTAAAACAATTTCTTCCCTCAGGCTGAAACCATGTTATACACACTTCTTTTTTTAATTATGACACTGTTGTGATTTTACGACCCTGGATGTTGTCGTTTGTGACCGGCAGTAAACGAATACCGACACCGAAGAAATGTTGATTCCGTTTATCAGATCTGAAGTGAAACAACCCCTTTTCTGTTTAGTGGCCGGATTAGATCCTGCATGGCACTTTGCTCGGATTCAACCTTTTTGGGTCAATGAACATTAGTCGGGGACTGCACATGATTTCTCAATTGATGTATTATGGTAAAACCTAACATGGTACAAATTCTAGAAAACTCGTACGTGACATTTCCACATTGGTGATCGTCAATTGCTTATAAAGTTTCAATATTTCAAAATTACTCAAGCAAGCATTTAAAACTGAAAGTTATGGTGGCAAAAACGGCATTGAAGTACATCCACGGTGACATATTTGTGGTATAATTATGTAAAACCTAAGATAAATTTTTAATGCACGATTGAAATATTGGAATTTTGCAGGCACAACAATAAGTCCCGTTTCACCAAATTCCGTTTTGCCAAAAAGAAAGCACCCTAAAAACTTTTGCAAAAAGGGCAAGTCCCGTTTCGCCAAAATCTAGTTACGTCAAATACTGTTCATGACATTTTAAGCACAAAAAATGTAATACATTATTCCTGCCGGAAGGGGAGTTGCACTTTAGGCAAAAGCTTTTAATATGCTTTCTTTTTGGCAAAACGGCATTTGGCAAAACGGGATTGGCGAAACGGGACTGGCGAAACGGGACTTCACCCATGTAACGACCACCAAACCTGGAAAATTGTAATATTGGGGTAAGTCCGACCTTGGCGATACGTAAGGTCGTTTCAATCTAGTCCAGTTAGAGATTTATTTCTGATTGTTTCAGATTAAAGATTGTATTCTGATCTCAAACCACAGATGCAGTGCAGACACTTTTTTGAATTTGTTAATTGGTACTCTCGTTATTGTTTTACGTTTTGACATAATGCTATGGTGATTACCAACATTCCATTCATTCACGATTATAAATTATTGATTCTTCTTAGAAAGCGACAGCAGGAACATTACAAAGAATTTGGAAAAAAGTTCAAAGCATGTTGCCTGGAAGCATGGTAAAAGTTCAAGCTGATGGTTACAAAAAAGCGGAAAAAGAAAACTACGCCTACTTCACTGGACAAACTAATGCAGATCCAAGAATAATCAAATCCAACTGCACTTTGACGAAGCTAAAGGATCAGTATATCACGACAACGCTTCATTACATTTTTCCAAAAAAGTCGCCCTTTCTTGAACTTATTGCCATTAAGTGAGTCTTTTTCCTTCGTAACTCTTAATTATACTGTTTAACTGTGTCCCGGATGTACTATCTGGATCATGTATCCAGGAAAAACATATAGGAGGTAGTGGGGTGCTAGAAGTTATTATAGGTAGCAAAATTACTAAAGCAAACTAACTGCACAGATTACCGAGAGGCAATGGACAAACTGTCTGTAAAAGGGAACAATTAGTTTTGGATGTACATTTTTAACTGCACGTTATTAATTTAGGTCACGAAAAGTTAAGCCCGGTGTAGAGTTTTCTTTTAATTTTGTAAAATAGATTTAAAGAAAAGAGGAATTTGTCTAAAAGAGCAGAACCATTGCCTTCTTCCCCCCCCCCCCTGCTCCGTATAAATGAGAGCAGCAATCCGTTCATATTTGAGGATGTTCTTTTTAATGCTTATCATTACAGGTGGAAAAAGTGCAAAAACAACTGCACCGAAGGCAAGGAGTTTGCGTTACAATAACAATTTTGTGGGTTGCACAGTTAGGTTTGTAGCAAACCTCGAAATCTTCAAGAAAACTATTGCTGTTCCCACTGGTTATACTGTTTCAGTGCATGCAATCACTTATGAAGCATGCACATTGCTTACGATCGCTTACAAACAGTGGCGCTGTGCTCAAATAGAAACTAACGATGGCTTAATTATTCGCGAAAGGCAAATGAAAGCAATGGATAATTTTAAGACAATCGTATTCTTTGTCTTCTGTAGACTTGCCTAAAAACATGAAAACTTATTCTCGATTATCTTATTATAATTTGAAACATATGGGTTATTCAGTAATGATATAAGCGTAAATCTGCATTTATCATTATTGAATAACTCGTTCATTTGATGTTAGCCTAATGAGAAGCCACTATTAAGGTTAATAAAATTTGGCAAATAGGATGGTGTTAATTGTCACCATTGCTGGCTGCTTGTGAGCCTCTTAACATTCTATAATTAGACTTGAAACAGCACTAGTGTGGTTTCCATTTTTCATGTTCAGTTGTGAACTATGAAAAAGCTTCCACTAGCATATAATTCAAGTCGGTATAGACAGATATTAAATCGGTATCGGTATTTACAGATATTATTGGTATTTAGTGTATCAGTATCGGATCTGTATCGGTGTTTATTTACCGATATTTTAGCCGATACGACCAACTTCCGTGCGCGCGAGCTACTCAGCCTAGGTTGAGACAAACCTTTCCTGCATTGCATTGCTTGTATCTCATGAAGTCATCTGCACAGCCGCTTAGCAAATTTAATGCGCGCGCATTGTCAGATTCAGGACGGCTTCTTGCGATTAGGCCTATCTGCAGTGTCTTTATGGACGAAGGTACACCTGGGGATCTCACACCACTGATAAAAAAAATTAGAAATTTGCTTTTCTTGCATAAAATTTAAGAAAGATGAAATACGAGTTTGACTTTCAGACCCATCAACTTTTTTTTTATTAAATAGGTATCGGTATCTGTATCGGATCAGGGCGGGACGAAAAAATCTATATCGGATCGGATCGGTATTTTTGTGTATCGGTCGATCCCTATATTCAAGTTAATGATTGAACTGCCACTAATAATAAAAGTGAGAGTTAGAATCGATTTTTGCTGTCGAGTGTACAACCAAAATAGTTGAGGCGGTAATTGCCTGTTGTGAAACAATGAAGGACACAATAGGCATAAATTAGCAAGTAATCCATGAAGGATTGTTTATTCCAGCAAGACTGGTGTAGTAGCTATCTGTAAGGGAAAACCGCGTTAATCAAGTCCGTAGTTTAAATAAAGTAATTTACTAAGTTGGGGCTTACAAGACTAAAGAATGAGTCATGAATTCTATTAAAAAAATCATTTGGCTAAAACTAAGAGCATTTTTACATGATGTCATCAAATATGTAGCTATGTCAC
The DNA here is from genome assembly GCA_023313725.1 of Lithobius niger. NCBI lineage: Eukaryota > Metazoa > Arthropoda > Chilopoda > Lithobiomorpha > Lithobiidae > Lithobius > Lithobius niger. The sequence goes on from JAHWFP010126699.1 coordinate 43,180, forward strand.
CAACTTTGCAGACCGTGGGACATCATATAGTAAGTTGACCTATTTCTCTATAGTGTACCTACCCAGTTTTAACGTAAGTTAATTCACTTTATTGTTACGTTTGACTAAAAAGGACAGGTATGTGATTGGCAGATAATTAAATCTAATACCTCGTTTTGTATCTGTATGGTGTATGTGTGTCTGTGTCAGAGGCATGGATCTTAGTTGGCATATGAAATTTATCCAAACTTACGTACAGCCTCCCCTTTTTCATCCTGAACAAGAGGCATTGTCATGCGAGATTCGGGGGGGGGGGGGGGGTTAATTTCAAGGGGGGGGGAAGAGGGGGTTCACGTGGGGGGGATTTTCAAGGGGGGGGGGGGAAGGAATGGCCCGGGTACCGAATCGTAACGCAGAGCTACTACCAACCTTTACTATTAGGTACTACTAGAGAATTCGCACAACCAAATAAGGTAAAGATTAATCCCCGGCAAACAGGGCGGAGATATTTATTTTCACAAACAGTGTAAAAAGAGTTAAAGATTAAAAGGCAGCTAAACTATTAGGGGTTCGGTTGACGAAACTAATCTCCTAGTTTGAACTGAAATCTCGTTACGGGCCTCATCACGAGTCAACTGGCGAAGCACGAACCTTAGTGGAAGATAACAAACGTGATTTAGCAACAACATCACCGAAGCACCAACACTCTTACTCAATTTCCTACCAAACGGCTACGTATACTGGCAACGAGGCACAAAGAACAAACTTCCCAAACACCCGTAGCTATCAAAAAGCGTGTTAAACAACGTGGCGTCTTCGTTATAAGCGTGCATACGGAATCTGTCCCAAAACCTCGTTATAACCAAGTTGCGTATCAGCTGGGCCAACACAAATGGAATACTGAAAGTGTTTACCTGATCAGTTTTATATCGCAGGGCATGGCTTCTACAAAAGGAGTTGAGGACATGAATGGTACGATGGGAAGCAGATTACCGCTGGATGGGCCAAGAATCCGACGAAATCATCGAGTCTAGCAAGCTACCATCTTGAGTCGACCGAGCCAGGACCAGAGTGACGTCAGGCGAGGCAGTGCGTCAGGTCGAGCGTCATTCCGAAGTGACCATCATTATGACGAGTGAAGTCCAGTGCAGTGCGACGAAGCCAACCTCCAAAAACTCCCCGAAGTGGTGAACCAGGCCACTGGCGCCTGAAAACGACTAGGCTACGTGTCAGTCTGTGGGCTTCTCACGATGCACTCCACAATATCACGTGTGTAATAAAGAAATATATGCATAAAGATTAAAATTAGATTCATAGATGTAAAAGATTAAGATTAGGGGAAACTAGTAAACTAAGTTACTAATTGATTAAGAAACATTTAACGTACAATAACAAGCCAACTCTCAAATAAAACTAATTACAATATATCTAAACAAAGGAATGACGAGACTCAAGACCGCATGCCATGACTGCACAACGCACCGCGAGCATTTTTAATACCCACGCCGAGACCGGTGCAAGTTTGAGGCAGATAAATGCAACTAAACCATAAATCGCTGTGACAGCATCCATTTACTACATTCACTTGAATAATAAACATGCATTATGAACTCAGGTTTTAAAGTATATTTTGTTATTTTTCGTCTTTTCAGTTTTTTATCTTCGTTGCAATAAAGATTAGAGCATTTTTAGTTTATTTTCATCTTTTCAGTTTTTCATCTTTGTAGCAATAAAGAACAAAGCATTTTTAATTTATTTTAGTCTTTTCTCTTTTTAACTTTGTTGCAATAAAGATTAAAGCATTTTTAGTTTATTTTCGTCTTTTCTCTTTTTAGCTTTGTTGCAATAAAGATTAAAGCATTTTTAGTTTACTTTCGTCTTTTCTCTTTTTAGCTTTGTTGCAATAAAGATTAAAGCATTTTTAGTTTACTTTCGTCTTTTCTCATTTTAGCTTTGTTGCAATAACGATTAAAGCATTTTTAGTTTATTTTC
>JAHWFP010126700.1:0-17797 GCA_023313725.1 Lithobius niger
AGTCGCCGCTCGCCATTTGGCGATTGGAAATCAACAGTTGGTGACTTCGAATTTAGCCTTACTCGCCAAATCGGCGACTAGCTACAGAGCATGCGACAAAAAACGGGGTATCTCTGGAACCGTATAAGTTAGAGACGAACGGTTTGTGGCGTTATGCCCAGATTTATAAGGGCTATATAACGAGATTTTCTGCATTAATATTGGAGTTTAAGAAAATTTCACATTTTTGTTAATGCGTAAATTAGAGAAACCTTTCATCATACAAGACGTATTTGGTATGTGGCGAGTAAAAATTGTGAAATGGCGAGTGCTTTGTAAGGTCTACTGGCCAAGTGGCGACTGCTACAGGATTGACATTCGGTAGGGTTGCTCTGGAAAAGATTCGTAGAAGATACATTCACCATTCCGCGAAAAGCTATTCTCCTGACGGTCCTCCAGATGCAGAATAACTGGGAAAAACTATCAAGGACTTCCCAATGAAACACGATAATGGCATTCTCCCATTTTTAGACGTACTTTTAATGCGGGAAGGGAAAGTGCCAAGTTGGAAGTCGTACCAATATTCAGCACGGACGAGAAGAAAAATCGGGTACAGTTCGGGCCATCCGAAAGCACAACTATAGGATATCACAGCGAATGAAATGAAACGGGTAAAACTGAGGGCAAAGTAGAATGTAGTGACTGAACATTGGTACCAAGAAATAAGGCTCAAGTTTCTTAATTTGGGATATCCAGCTAAAATTATGAACACAGCGATCATGAAAGCTAAGACGTGGAAATGACCAAAGAATGCTGAGACAGTTCAGCAATAGGATAAACCATGATTACTTAGAAAGACATAGTGAACGAATCCAACAAAACTTCATCAAAGTGGAATAAAGTGCTACTTCCGACACCAACCGACCCTAAAGCATATCTTGATGTCTAAAGGAACGAAAGACACCAAGCAAAAAACGGCAGTAAAAGAAATGGATAGAAGGAAAATACGAAGATGAAGAGTCTCATAAAAGTAACTGTGGAAATATGGACAGTACTTCTGACGAAACAGAAAGAAGTAGACACAGATACAATACTGGGTACCGCATTCGAGGAAACGGGAAAGAAAATGAGATATTAGTAGAAGATCATTCAAAGAAATTGTAGATAAAAAAGCAGTGCGAGCAGTGTGAAATTCAAAATGTAATACTTAAAACGTGTGTTCCGCAAAAGTAGCGAGCCTGAAGAAGGCTGAACACAAAAAGTACTCAACATGAATTGATAGACATTTAGTCACGGCGTAATTTTTACTTATAATATAGCTAGGTGAGAGCGGGAAGAATGTACATATGCTTCGTTTGGTGGGTTTTAGAGCAGAAGAGGAACGGATGGGGTAGAACCAGTACATTGTAGCAAAGTTAGGTATAGTCAGAGGAGAAGTGAAAAGTTTGAAGATAAGCAATGCAGCGGAAGAGAAACGGTGTTGCTTCACGTTGGGGGAAAGCGTGGGGAGAAGGGGGTCATCGTAGTTAGTGAAGACCCAACACAAAAGGCGCCAGGTCATTTTAGAATGTTAGCATGCCTGTGTCACGTTTTCAACCCAAAAGAAACAAAACAGTGGATTCTGAGAAATGGGAGAAGTAATTCATGAGTGCAGCGATTTGGGAGGGTGGTGGAAGATAGAATGAGGTAGTTGCTGCGTTTCTCTAGTAAACGCTTGAGGAGGGGCGAGATGGAGGGAGACACAAGTAGCAACGTTGTATTCAAAAGTGTTCATTGTAGTTTGTGAATCCCAGAAAACAAAAAAGGGAAATAATTTGTAAAATGTTAGTAGAACGTGGAGTGGGGGGGGGGGGGACCCGGCGCACGGGGGGGGGGGCCAGAAAAATTACAATAATTTAGTGTTAATAAAGTAAATTCACCTATCTAGATGGGTTGTAAGCTAGTTTAACAAAATAAAGCCTGACACTTTGAGACCGTTTCACCTATTCATCTATCTAGATGGGCTGGACGCTAGTTTAACAAAATAAAGCCTGACACTTGGAGACCGTTTGGATCATCTCAGTCCAACTTTCACAGCAATGAGATGAAAACTTTTTGATAATGTTTTTGGTTTCCTCAAATGAGCACCCAGCATGTATAACCTGGCATTTACTCAAGGCCGGGTGCAACCCTCTCTAATGTCAGTCGCTACTCGCCATTTGGAAAATGGAAATCAACAGTTGGCGACTTGGAACTTAGCCTTACTCGCCAAAACAGCGACTAGCAATAGAGAATGCCACTCAAAGAGGGCTATCTCAGGAAGCTTATAAGTTAAGAAACGTTTGGTTGGTTGGCAGCGTTATGCTCAGATTTATAAGGGCTATATAAAAGCTTTTGCTGCATTAATACTGGGGTTGAAGAAAATTTTGCAGTTTCACAAATGCGTAAATTACCATGCATCGGGCAAAGATGGCATGTGGCGAGTAGAAATTGTGAAATAGCGAGTGCTTTTTAAGGTCTACTCTCCAGTTGCGACTGGATTGATATTCAAGAGGGTTGGCCGGGTGAATCCTTTTATTAGAGAGCCAATAAACTAAACGCGCATTGTAGGCCAAAATATAACTTAATTAGAATTTTATATACGTAACTATTAATTGAGCGGAAGGGAAATTTTTGTTTGTTTGACACTACTACAGTAGGGCTATTTCGAACAATCAACCACACACTGCAAGCATAGTAGCAGGGTTTATACAATAAGTGCGAAAACTAATTAAAGGATTTAAGGACCGAAACGGAAAAATATCACGCACATTTCAAGGATCATTTCAAGGACCATTTATATTGTTGTGATATTATACAGTGAATTTTTTAGTTGGGCAAAGAATATTGGTTGGTTTGTGTTCAACAGCTAAAACAAAACAAAAAAAAAAGTAAAGTCTGCCAGCTGTCAGGAATCTTTTAATACTGTTAGAAGCTTTAGACACTAACTCGGAATGTTTTTTTCCCCATCCATGTGGCTTTTCAGAACACATTTTCCCACAGCGGTGATAGTGAAAGTCTAACAACACACACAACACACATTTTGCTTGATGAATATCAGACAAATCACTAGTGACAACCAAGACAACCATGAATTATAATTAGATTTATCCCAGCCAAGACTCCCAGAAAAAACATTCCAGGCATTTGCAGCAATTTTTTGTAGCAAGCGTGCGACTTCAATACGGATATAAACATGAACGTTAATAATTCACGTTTTATGAAAGTGAGACTGTTTTTAAGAGAATCTTTCAGTAATCGAACTAAGCATAGGGAATTTCAAGTCCTTTCAAGGACCTTTCGGAAAAATTTGACAATTCATGGACTTTTCAAGGCCTTCAAAACCGATTGTTCAAATTCGAGCACCTGTACGTACGAACCCTGTCGGTGATGTGCTATCAGTAAACTTGAAAGTGATTTTAATAAACGCCAAACTTATTGTAGGGCCAGTGCATATCAAGGAAATCTACATTTTTAATACCGCACGCAAACAACGTATTATCATTAGTGACAGCAATGCCATTTGTGAAATATATCGCAATCAGCAAATTCTACAATCCGGGTAAAGACAGACATATGAGAAATAGCTTGCGAGCAGCACCTTCTGTAATCCGAGTAAAGGAAGCCATATGAGACATAGCTTGCGAGCAGCACCTTCTTCAATCCGAGTAAAGGAAACCATATGAGAAATAGCTTGCAAGCGGCACCATGTACAAACCAGGCAAAGAATGAGAAATAGCTCGCAAATGGCATCTTCTGCAATTCGGGTAAAGGAAGCCATACAAAAAGTAGCTCGCAAGTAGCATCTTCTACAATCCGGGTAAAGGAAGCCAAACATGAAATAGCTAGCGAGCAGCAGGGTATGCAATCCGAGAAAAGGAAGCCATATGAGGAATAGCTTGAGAGCCGCCCCTTTTGCAATCCAGGTAAAGGAAACCATATGAGAAATAGCTCGTGAGTGGCATCTTCTGCAATCCGGGTAAAGGAAGCCATACGAGAAATAGCTTGCGAGAGGCATTCTGTAATCCGGGTAAAGGAAGCCATACGAAGACTAGCTTGCGAGCGGCACCTTTTGTAATCCAGGTAATGAAAATCATATGAGAAATAACTTGCAAGCGGCATTCTTCTTCAATCTTCAATCCAGGTAAAGGAAGCCATATGAGAAATAGCTCGCGAGCAGCATTCTGCAATCCGGGTGAAGGGAGCAATATGAGAAATAGATCACGAGCAGCACCTTCTGCAACCCAGGTAATGGAAGCCATATACAAAATAGCTAGTGAGCAGCAGGTTATGCAATCAGGGTAAAGGAAGCTATATGAGAAATAGCTCTCAAGTGGCATCTTCTGCAATCCAGGTAACGGAAGCCGTACATGAAATAGCTAGCGAGAAGCTAGTTATGCCACCCGGGTAAGCCATATGGGCAATAGCTTGTGAGCAGCACCTTCTGCAATCCAGGTAAAGGAAGCTATACGAGAAATAGCTCGCAAGTGGCATCTTTTGCAATCTGGCTAAAGGAAGCAATACACGAAATAGCCAGCGAGCAGAAAGTTATGCAATCTGGGTAAAGGAAGCCATATGAGAAATAGTTCGCAAATGGCTCGTTCTGCAATCCTGGAAGCCATATATGAAATAGCTAACAAGCAGCAGGTAAGGTCACTAAAAACTAATTAAGTGGTTCTCAGGAGTAGTATAAAAAAAATTGATGCGAGCAAGTGACATTTTATTTTAATTTTTAATCTGCAATTTTACCAAAACAAAAACTAGTAGGCGCCATCACTTTTGTTGTAGTATGAGCATAGCGTACAGCTAAAATAGTTGGAATTTTCCAAATACCCGTATGTCCATGGCGGGGTGTAGCCATAACTGAAATTTTAATAACACTTCTGCACAAAAGCCTTTCCACAAGCATCACATTCAAAAGTTTTCATTCCACTGTGGACAAGTGCATGCGCTGTTGAAGTATACTGTGCCGCCAAAGCTTTCTGCATTCAACACATTCAAACAGTTTCTTCTAGCTGTGCACAAATGCGTGCGTCGTTAAATAACTCATGTCTGTACACACTCGACACATTTAAATGGTTTCTAACCATTGCGTATAATTGCATGCAACGATAAAACACTCTTCTTGTAAGATGCCTTTCCACATTTAACACATTTAAACGATTTCTTCCCATCGTGTATAACTGCGTGACACATTAAAAACTTGTTCACGAAAGCCTTTCCCATTCAATCGGTTTCTTCCTTAATATGTGCAAGTATGTGCTTCATATAATTAGACTAGTGCTTAAAAATACCTTTCCACACTAAACACATTCAATGATTTTAGTACACTGTGTACAAGTAGAAGGTCTTCTAAAATGAATCCATTTTCCCAGTTCTGCGGCAGCCGAAACCGTCATGTTTAACTTTAAGGGCAATGACAGGCATTCATGATTCTCAGTCTTTGCAACTTTAGTGATGATGATGCTAGCGTATCGGGCAGCATACGAATCTCATCTCCACAATAGTTTCATACATTAATGATATCCAGAAACATCTCCTACAACATAGCGGATTCATTTACTTGATATAAAGCAAACTAGTCACAATTCTCGTCCCGAAAAAATTTTGAAGCATAGCTAGAGCATCGACGCAAACGGCGATCGCTTGAATGGAGCTCATGTTGGCATGCTTAGAAGTTTTTTTTTTTTTTTACCCATGTTTAAAAAAAACTGTTCGGGTGCTCCCGAGAACCACTTTATTAACTTTTAGTGACCTTAAATAAATACAAATACAAACCTGTTTACGCTGCCTTTTGGACTTGTATGTCAGAGTGCCTGAGCGGGGAATCGAACCCAAGACCTTTGAAACCAAATGCCGAAGTCCTACCGCATGAGCCAGACTGACACGGCCTTTAAAAGGAAACATCCATAGGCAGCATTTAACATGTGCATATATATACATATAAACAAATACTTTCTAATTGCCAATGGAGGGACGCGTATTTGCCGTGCCACACTCCAAGTGAAATGAACGGAACACTTAAACGTGAAATAAGGATTAAAGACGGCAAGCCAAAGGCTCAACAAGCGTTAAATAAATGCAAACCTATTAACTGCAAGTTGCCTTTTGGACTTATATGACAGACTGCCTGAGCGGGGAATCAAACCCGCGACATTTGAAACCAAAGGCCGAGGTCCTACTGCTGAATCATACTGACACGGCCATGCTCAGTATGGCTCAGTGGTAGGACGTCGGCCTTTGGTTTCATAAGGGCGTGGATTCGATTCACTGTTCAGGCAGTCTGACATAGGCCGTGTCAGTATAGCTCGTCGGTAGGACCTCGGACTTTGGTTTCAAAGGTCGTGGGTTCGAATCCCCGCTCAGGCAGTCAGGGAGGCCAATAGTGCAATGCCAAAGGGGATCCCGTGTGCAGTTTAATGAAGCAAACAAATAATTTGGATAATCTTGTTCTCCACTTTGCCAGCTTCCTTTTGCACCATGGTGTCATTCCCGTATGCAACCGGAAGTGGCGTTATGACGTCATCAAAATGGCCGCCGACATTGGTTAAATAAACATTTAAATATCTCTGAAACCACTTGACCGATTTACTTTTTCTATATAGCTCGTTTTAAAGCTATGAAGATACACTACCGTTAAAGTCCTACGAGTTAATACCAAAAATGCAAAGGATTTCAAGGTATGGGCTCGCAAACATAAAAATGCCTAATTTTTTACTTAAGTATTTATCCTTAGTTGAAAATACCGGCCAAACAACGAGACTGGCGCAATGCTTTCATGGGAATTATATTATAGTAAATTCTGATAGCTTTAAAACAAGCTATGGAAATTGAAAATCGGTTGAATAGTTCCTAAAATATTAATGCTGAGGCGAACGCATTTCACTAGGATGCTGCGATTCTGAAGCTAGTGGCAGTAAGGATAACTTTCGCAGTTTGTCGTTAGGCGGCGGCTATGATACGACGTTTGAACATTGTTCGCCGGCGTATACATTGTACATCATCTTCTGAGGCAGTGTTGTAATCATAATCTTATGCAGTATCAGAGTAGAGCGTTCAGAACTAAGACTAATGTCGGTATTCACAATAATAGTAAATTGGCCTTCAAACAACGGTGTGATTAGGCTTATTGTTTTTCTATTTCATGGTCGGAATCTAGTATAGAGTTTGCCAAATCAGAACGCTCACCATATGCAATACCTATAAGACTTGCAACAAATTATGAATTGTGTTGAATTTGTCAAGAATTCAAAAATGAACAGCTAGTACATAATCCCAAAGCTTGGCAGTTTAGTGAACGTTCTAACTTGTATTCGTGAGTTGTCAGATTATGATTACGGGTTGTATATCTTCAGAAGAGAAGACGATTAGACAATGACAATGCAGAAAGGTTGATCCTATACAATACAACTTGGCACCTGTTCTGTTATAAGGCAACAACAAACAAAACAATTCACGCTCGTGTACGTGAAAGTTATTACAGAAAAGTACAGTTGCAAATAATCCTCCCTCCGTTAGCACTTCGGGGCGTATTAGACGTTCGGCTGTGCCAGCAAAAAACAAAAACGGCGCGAAAAATTGTTTCTTTTGTGACAAAGAGGGCTCCGAAAATAATACATTACTTAAGATTGAAACTAAAACTGCCTGCACTCATTTAAAGGCGGCCATTGAAGTTAGCAATTCAAAAAATCTAAGTATCCGTCTTAGTGCAGCTGTAGACAATGAGGACGCCATCGCTATGAATATACATTATCATATTGTCAAGAACAAAATACACAAAACGACCATTTACCAGGCTAGATGGTACGAAAACGCCATCATTCTCATCCATTTTCTTTATCGGAGCTGCAGCCATTCCCGACTCAATTCTAAGAATCTTGTGGCATGTTACGGAACACCCACAATTATGGAGCAAATTAACCAGTAATGTGCTTCTGGTTGTGTGATGTACCGAGAGTCTTACTGCTACAGGTCTAGGGATATCACAGCAATGACATAATATAGTGGTATTGTTTGCCTTTAACAATTGCTTGTTTGATAGATATGTGTACATAAGAGATTTCGTCGGTGTGTTAACTTTCTTATCAAACTGTTATAAGGTGCTTTTGTTACTGGTAATTGGTTCACGTCCGTAAACAAACCAAAGCATGAAAATAGATGACTGAAGAGGTATTATGCCATTCATTTCTTCGGTTAGTGATCCACTGAACTCCCATTTTCGAACCTTTTCAGCAAATCGTCGTAATATTGTTGCTGCTTTGCTTTGTGAAGTGTTTTCAATTCTTGCGTTTTATCTTCTTCAAATTCCAAGTAATGAAGAACAGCTCTCTTACAGTTTTCAAGTGAATACGGTCAGGCTCATTTAGTCTCTTTGCTTTACTAAATTCAACATCAGGTATATCTACAGCAATAAACTCACGGCCGCCGGTTGTAAATAGGTTCCTGTACACCATTTCGTTGCACATGTTCTCATACATCGTGTATAACGTTCCCATATCGGTAATTTTCCCTTCCCAGATGTAGGCTTCAAGAATACTCATGAATTCAACAATAGAAGCTGTTTTGGCAGTTAATGATGGGTTAACTTCAGCTTTTTTTGTACTGTTTTTTTTCCAGTACATTGTTAACTTGCTGTGTCCAACAGTTCTTATGATAATGAAGATTCATAGCGATGGCGTCATCACTGTCGATAGCTGCACGAAGACGGATCCTAAGATTTTCTGAATTGCTAACTTCAATGGCTGCCTTTAAATGAGCGCAGGCAGTTTTAGGTTCAACCTTACGTAATTTATTATTTTTGGAGCCCTCTTTGTCACAAAAGAAACAATTTTTCGCGTCGATTTTGTTTTTCTGGCACAGCCGAACGTGTAATACGCGCCGAAGTGCTAACAGAGGAAGGATTATTTGCAACTGTACTTTTCTGTCATAACTTTCACGTACATGAGCGTGAATTGTTTTGTTTGTTGTTGCCTTATAAGAGTTCAGGTGCCAAGTTGCATTGTTTAGGATGAACCTTTCTGCATTGTCATTGTCTAATCGTCTACTCTTCCGTGGATACAACCCGTAATCATAGTCAGACAACTACGAATACAAGTTAGAACGTTCACTAAACTGCCAAGCTTGGGATTATTTACTAGTTGTTCATTTTTCAATTTTTTACAAACTCAACACAATTCATAATTTGTCGCAAATCTTATAGGTATTGCATATGGTGAGTGTTCTGATTTGGCAAACTCCATACTAGATTCCGACTATGAAATGGAAAAACAATAAGCCTAATCACACGGTTGTTTGAAGGCCAATTTACTATAATTGTGAATACCGACACTAGTCTTAATTCTGAACGCTTTACTCTGATACTGCATACGATTATGATTACAACATGATTATCAAAGTTTATCTGAATTTTGCCTTAGGAGATAATGTACGACGTATATGCCGGCGAACAATGTTCAAACGCCGTATTATAGGCGCCGCCTAATGACAAACTGCAAAAGTTATCTTTACTGCCACTAGCTGCATCAGCATCAGAATCGCAGCATCCTAATGAAATGCGTTCGCCTCAGCGTTAATATTTTGGGAACTATTCAACCGATTTTCAATTTCTATAGCTTGTTTTACAGCTAACAGAATTTACTATATCTAATTCCCATGAAAGTATTGCGCCAGTCTCGTTGTTTGGCCGGTATTTTCAACTAAGCATAAAAACTTGAGTAAAAAATTAGGCATTTTTATGTTTGCGAGCCCATACCGTGAAATCCTTTGCATTTTTGGTATTAACTCGTAGGACTTTAACGGTAGTGTATCTTCATAGCTTTAAAACGAGCTATAGAAAAAGTAAATCGGTCAAGTGGTTTCAGAGATATAAATGTTTATTTAACCAATGTCGGCGGCCATTTTGATGACGTCATAACGCCACTTCTGGTTGCATACGGGGATGACACCATGGTGCAAAAGGAAGCTGGCAAGGTGGAGAACAAGATTATCCAACTTATTTGTTTGCTTCATAAACTGCACACGGGACCCTTTTTTCAGCCCATTGGCAATGCACTACAAACGAAAAATAGCTGGTGGCAAGGAGCATTTAGCTGCAATTCGGGTAAAGGAAGCAATACGAGAAATAGCTCGCGTGCGGCATTTTTCAGCAATCCAGATAAAGGAAGCCGTGTTAGAAATAGTTCACGCCTAGCATGCTTCTGCAATCCGGGTAAAGGAAACCATATGAGAAATAGTACGCGAGCGGCAATCTTCTGCAATCAGTGCAAACGTATGAGAATATTCGCGAGCAGCAGCTTCTGCAATCCGGGTAAAGACAGCTATTTGAGAAATAGCTCGCGAGCAGCAGCTTCTGCAATACGGGTAAAGACAGCCATATGAGAAATACCTCGCGAGCGGCAACTTCTGCAATCCAGGTACATACCAATAAGGGTGCCAAGAGGCGCGTACCGTCCTTAGCCAAATTATAGGCTAGTATATGATAAATTTTATGATGCGTAGTTATTATCGGCATCTGACTGGTCAAAGTACTTACCATCAGCTGATCCGCATAAGCGTGCAATTAACCAAAGAAAATAAAACAGTGTAGCCACACTGAAGGGCGATGTCATCTGTAGCAGGGTTCGTGAATCTTACGTAACCAAGTAACCAGGTTACAGTGGGGAAATTTAAGAATTGGGGAAAACTAGTTAGTAAATGAAGGATGTCTACCTTTATTAGTCCATCAAATTTATGTTCGTAACTCTACTAAAACTGCTTCAAATTTAATCAAAAGGCTGCGTAATAGCACTTGTTGTCGTACTTTCCGTGAGTCGATGCCAACGCCATCTTTCGGTAGTGCTACAAAGTACAAAGATGGCCTGCATTGGGCCTAAAAGCATCCGTTTACCGATCCTATAACCTATGCGTCAGCATGACTGCATCGAAGGCAAGAGTAGACCCAAGAGACGGTTGGGGGGGGGGGGGGGGGGGTTGCGGTGCCCCTCCAAAGTAAATAAACTTGGAAACATTGCCGAAATTGATGGAAAAAACTTCTTAAATTAATCTAAAACTGCATCAAAACAGAAAAATCACCCTGCGGCCCACTCCAAGATATCGTTATGGGTCCGCCCTCTTTAGAAAGCCATGGCGGTATGCCACGGTTGTGGAAAATTTACAAGACACTATTTTTTTTTTTAAATAGTAGTTACATTTCTTCAAATTTTAGGGAAATTCTTGTTCGGTTACTGGGCTGCTTGTAAGATTCTCGAGGCCCGATCTGTAGGAACAGATGTAGGGCGGTGTCATGGGCTCTTTCAATCACCTCGCAAATCCACATTTCCAGATTTGACAGGGAAACCGACATAGTCGTGGGTGTAATAAGAGACTTTTTATAGGCTGAGGAGAAGGAGCATCAGATAAGCATCCCTTCTACAAAAACAGAGTGCGGCATGGGTTTTTTTGTAACTTCTAGGAAACATAATAAGGCACGGATCGAGGATGTACCCCTCCCCACTTAGGGGTTCCACCACGGGGCCGAGAGCTCTGATAACTACTGGACGCACATGTTTGTCTGACCTATGGTTCTGTGCACGGAACTGGGGTGGGAATGTAAGAGTGACACTGGACCAGTCCTTTGCGAAGCAGATGTGACCATCGTCCCAGGTGAATGCCACCAGTTAGCTCTGACTGGATGAGGTTGCCAAAGCTACCACGAAAACAGTTTTCTGTGTAAGGAGCAAAAGTGAGGCTCGTCGCACAGGTTTTTAAGGGGCCACGGATAAGCTTGCAAGTAACGGGGGGAGGTTCAAGACAAGGAAAAGACGACAGACCTGAGGTCGGACGTTGCCAAAAGTCTGGACCAACCTTGATATCACCACGCTGCATACAATACTGACTCCACATTCGTGACACAGGACAAGATGGAGTTTATCAGAGACCGATACCCTGTATGGCAATCAGAAGCAAACTGGCCTGGAATGATGTTCTACGAAATTTGCAGGCACGTCACTGAGGGGTCGCAGGGGTCCACCCCACTTTTGCCTCACCATGAACACCATCTTCGCCGTTTAGCTTCGTACGCCTTTATAGTTGACTCCCTGCAGCAGAGGAGCAAGCGTACCACCAATAAAAATATGAAACACACATCTTTTAGGCTATGCGTCAGACTCTCCACGCGTGAAAATGAAGAATGGACTCACTGGATGAGGAGCCCTAGAACGACCGGATTTTGGGCAGGGGGGAAGGCGTAGGCAAACATCCAACAAACCTGGTGGGATAACATCCATTCTGTTGTGGGACTTTGTTCGTATGTGAAAAAGCTCATCGACCAGGACGTTCAGTTTCCCTGCAATATGGCTGGGTTGTAGCGTCACGTGGAACACCAGACACGGGAGAAACAACTTCGAAACCTCCTCCATTAGGGAAAGAAGTTGAGCCCATCCCTCTGATCGGATACGGGATCACCTGAAGTGAACCAGAACAGATGGAGATGGAAGATGGCAGGGGGATGTGGAGCTTGCGTCTTCTTGATTCATTGGAACTGTATTCGCCCCATCGAAGGGACTCTCTGAAGGATGCCAACGTTTCCATTTGGAAGTGGTCTTTCTGCAGAAATGAATAGAGTGCAAACAGGTTGAAGATCATGCAGGTGCCCCCGTTTTTCTTTGGGATGACACATGCAGGGCTGTAAAAACCCTGTGTTCCGAGTGGCACCCCTTTCTATTGATAGAACGTAAGCATCCGACATGATCTTTTCTCATTCTTTCACATGGTGCTTGCCCCCCCCCCCCCATCTCCCCCTTCTACCTGCGGATGAAGGGGGCACGCCATCTTGTATATCAAGTAATCACTTGAAACCTTTTGGTGTCAACATATGAAAGTATGCTGTCCATTACAAGCACAAAGGCACTTAAAAAATATCTATATATACATTTGGCTTGTGCATGATTACCAGCCGATCATTATAACAACCAATCCAAATGCAGTACATAAAAGCCAACGTGCCACTTAGCGTCAAAACCATCATTCCATCAACAACAACGCAGGAAGGTAAGCTGAGAAGAAGTCTGTTTTGCAGTGCACGCTCCAGAACCTTATCCACAGTGAAACACACGGTGATAAAGGGCCAAGGCAGTGACAACAAGTCATCCTACTAGACCGGCGTATGCTATACTAGGTACAGCTAGTAAATAAATATTAAAAAAAACAGGACATTTGGAAGAAGCAAATGCCCGGGAGCTTTCTTTTTTTTTTGTGGTTGTAGTTATTTGTGTGATAGTTTTTTATTCGGTACTTATTTAATTCTTTAGCTTTATTACAGCAATTCTGTGGATAGGGATCAACCGATACAGAAAAATACCGATCCGATCCAATACAGATTTTTCCCCCACATGCCGATCCGATACAGATACCGATCCACCGATACAGATACACCGATATCGATTTTTTAAAAAAGTCAGGAAGGTCAGAAAGTCAAACTCATATTTCATCATTATTAAACTGGTGCGCAAGAAAAGTAAATTTCTAATTTTTTTTACCAGTGGTGTCCGATCCGCAGGTGTACCTTCGACTGTAAAAAATAACTCCAACATACACTGCAGATAGGCCTAATCC
Source organism: Lithobius niger (assembly GCA_023313725.1). Classification (NCBI taxonomy): domain Eukaryota; kingdom Metazoa; phylum Arthropoda; class Chilopoda; order Lithobiomorpha; family Lithobiidae; genus Lithobius; species Lithobius niger. The sequence continues at coordinate 13,588 of JAHWFP010126700.1, forward strand.
CAAGAAGCCACCCTGAATCTGGCAATTCACGTGTGTTGAATACAATAAGCTGCTGTGCAGATGACGTCATGAGATACAAACGATGCTATACAGGAAACATCGTATCGGTAAAAATATCGGTAAATAAACACCGATACAGATCCGATACCGATACACAAAAAATACCGATAATATCTGTAAATACCGATATAAATATTAATATCGGTCTATCCCTATCTGTGGAGAACGGGATTCGCCCACCACCCAGACGTCTCTGCGTGCATGACAATTCCTCTGCTGTATGCTGTCCAAGAACAAAGCAAAAGCATGCTTGAGATGATTTCTTGTAGACTCTAGTGGTGCAACCCAACGAAAGGAATAATTTGGTCCCCCACCCATTTTTGTAAAGTTATTAACATTATTTGCATCCAAAAGAAATAAATAATCATTTATTAGTTTCTGTCAGGAATTCTGTTCCAGATTCTGAGCATTCCCCCCCCCCCCTAAAAAAAAAAGCAGGGGGCCCGTTGATTCTATCAACCCCAACTCAGTGTGTATAATATGCTCTTACTCAGTGTCACTACATGACTTTTTCAGTTTAAAGTCAGAATTTGTGAGCTTGTTCTGCAAGGATCACCAAGAGCCGGGTTGCGTGTTCCATAGTGCGTTTTAATAGGCGATGTAGGGAATGCGACAGAAGTGGTGCTTACGGAGAACCAGAAGATCAGCCGAAACAGGGATAAGGTATGACGGGGTTACATCTACAGTACCGTTATTCATGAAGCAATCAAACACACAGGCCACTTTTCCCAAAGCTTAGGGGCCCCTTCACCATGCCAACCACCGCAACACAAGAAATATGCCACTGCTCAGTGTAAATAAAATAGTTTTTAAGTTTAAAGTACGAATTTTTACGGTTATTCTGTAAGGAACACCAAGAGCCGAGTTGCATGTTCCATGGTGCCGTCCTACCAGGCGATACGACTATAGTGGGAACTGCAACAAACGTGGCGCTTACGGAGCAGTCCGTAAACCGTAAGAGCCGCCGTAACGGAGATAAGATACGATGGGGTCGCATTTCCAGGTATACATCAAACACACAGGTCACTTTTCCTTGTTTTACATACCACTTGAACAAGTTTTTTTTAGCGCAGTGCCGGCGTCACGAAACAGATTCAAGGAGAGATTCTATTACAACACTTAATTATCATCTACTTGTAGTTGTCATTCTAATTTAGAAACTATTGTAACCTACCAAAGTATTTGTCGAACCGTGGATTTGTTGAAAATACAAATTTTGTAAAAATGTTACACCCGACAGTGAAGGAGGTCTACCGTCTCCTTATGTAAAAATGTGGGTAAGACTGCAGTAAAGTTGTACGGACATGGGGGTAGGCTTGAAATGGGGGGGAGGCCTCGGCACACATCGGCATCGGCACACCGAACTGTATTAATCTGTTGACATAGAAGTTTTAAGGGGAGGGGAACACTGTGGAGAATGGGAATAAATGGTGCTACCCGTAGTTGCCAGTGCGGCAACTCTTGTGATGCATATTGCATGAAAAGAGAGAATTAAAGCAGGAAGGCATAAATTGCTCTTCATGCTTTCTTGTAAACTCTTGTGTAAATAAATTGGTTTTTAAGGTTAACCCTCTGGGCCCTAGAAGCCGATATATCGGCTTTACATTACATATGTTTGAGTTAAGAAAAGAAAACCTTAGGGCCCAGAGGGTTAAAGTCATAATTCTTGAGAATATTCTGCCCAGGAACACCAATATCCGGTAGGGATGTGCGATACTCGAAAAATTCGAGCCGAGCCGAGTATGAAACTTGTACTCGAATTCGGCTCGCTGCTAGTGTCCATACTTCAAAAACTCGAATCCGGCAAAAATGCGATAACTTTGTCAAATTTTGACCGATTTTGACATTTCAATGTACCAAATCGATCGTCTCGACGAGAGCTTTCCAGTGGTGCAGATTAAAAATCAACAACTGAAAACATTTTCAAGTTATATCTTTAAAACTGGAAAACCATGACCCACACAGTCAACTAAGCACCATCTTTGTTCCTATTATTTAACAAACTAAAGGGAAACTTGCAAACTAAATATTTCCATCAAATACTCGAACTCGGCTCGATACTCGATTCTTCTATTGCAAACTCGGCTCGGCTCGACTCGAATTAAAATATATCTACTCGCATATCCCTAATATCCGGAGTGTGTGTTCCACAACACGAATACTAAAAGCTTTTCCTTATACTACCTTTTCTTTTATTTTCTTACGACGTCCTATTCAGTTTTTCTTAATACTTTTCATTTAGTTATTCACAAGAGTTATGTAAAAGGGATTCAAATCCTCATCAGGTATTCTGTAAGTTTTCACAAATATTTCAACAACAGCCGCGTTATGTGTCGACGGGTCACAATTTGCTGACGGATATTTTCCAACCACAAACTCACTTTTATGCTATTCTTGGAATTGCTTAATAGAGTTTCCACGCTCATATAAAACGAAGACGTGCTACACTCACGAACAGCTAAACACGCAATACAACACCCGAAAACGCACAGGTCACATCCTTCAATTTGAGGTTGGAAAAAAAGGGAGGGCAAAATAAATCGAGAGAAGATGGTAAAGGCTACTATTCGAACAGAATGATCATCACCAGTGAACTCCTGTACAGCAATTGCCTGCAACAAACAACTAACAACAACAACAAAAAGCAAAAGTGGGCTTACCGTGCGGCTAAGCCAGTTGGTTGTATTTCTTGTACAAAGATGCCCAGTTCCCCCTGGTGGTCGCTCTTGAGGCCAACTACGCTAAACCCAAGACTGCTCCCCTCAGGCTTGTACAGTTGCACTGTGAGGACTTCCCGTCCCTGCGTCGCCTGCGCCACAGCGCGCTGGAATTCAACCGTGTACGGGTACGTAGAGATGGTTGTCGGCACGTAGTCGGCAGGAATAAGGCTTGGAGAAACCTGAAATCCCAAAGTATGTGCATGTGGATCAATACAAAACAATTACATAACATTACAAAAATTTAACAAGGAATGTAAAATGTAACAAACAAACCATTTTAAAAACCACGTAAACAGAACTGTGAACGAAGCAAGCAGTCTGCATTAAAGACTGGCTTTGTGAGAATACAAGATACACTAATCTGAGAAAGAAAGAAAAGACAACTGCCCCGACTGGGACTCGAACCCAGGACTTCCCGTTTACTCGCCGGGCGCTCTAACCACTGCGCTACCGGGGCGGGTACTGGCTACAGGCTCCAGCCGAGCTAAGTAGCTGTTCAATCCTTCTCAGTGGAAACCTAATTGCTTCTAGAAATTTGCTTTCCCTCCTTGTATGTATGTTTGTGATCTCTAGGTCACCATTGAGAAGGATTGAACAGCTAATTAGCCCGGCTGGAGCCTGTACTCAGTACCCGCCCCGGTAGCGCAGTGGTAGAGCGCCTGGCTAGTAAACGGTAAGTCCTGGGTTCTAGTCCCAGTCGGGGCAGTTGTCTTTTCTTTCTTTTTCAGATTAGTGTATCATGTATCCTCGCAAGGCCAGTCTTTAATGCAGACTGCTTGCTTCCTTTACCCTTTACGTTGTGATTTCTTCGTTATTTAAGAACTGTCAAGTTTTGGGAAGCAAAAGTTTATACCTATTTAAACGGAAATCACTCAAATGTGGTCACTTTCACCACCATAAATTAAAGCATTTTAGTGCACCCATCATATGTTTTTTTTCAAGTACCATGTTAGGAGTGGCACGATAATCGATAATTCGATAATATCGCGATAAAATATTTTGTCGATTTTCACATTTTTTCTGATTCATCGAATTATCATGCCAACCCCGATGCTTAACCTGTCATATTCCAGAAACCGTAATAGCTAGAAACAAGCAGTTTGTGGGGCTGCATGTGGAATTACAAAGGCTCTCCCAACCTAATGTACAATACTGTCGCTAGCTACTTTAGATGACTGGAGAGCTAGTTGAATGCAGACAATATTTTAGCACTAAGTAGCAGCAAAACTGCCGAGTTGTACTTCTATATGATGCATGATGCAATCCACTAGGCTGTGCTTCGCTCGCTGTACTCAGGTTCTACGGAACCCTCACGAAGCTAATAACCTGCTTTAGTCTCAGATTTTTTTTCTCACATGTTTTTTTGAATGACTTAATTTTTACTTGGTGACTACAATCGAAGTTCACAGGAAAGCGTTAACGTCGTTTAT
>JAHWFP010126701.1:0-13174 GCA_023313725.1 Lithobius niger
TCAGGTGCCAGGACGTCAGGTGCCAGGACGTCAGGTGCCAGGACGTCGGGTGCCAGTCATGGGTGTATGACCAACAGCAGCATGGGCGGTCTGTATTGCGAGGGGAGTGCATAGCCAATGCCTTTAACAAATGGTTTGCGAGCATTTATACGCTCACCTGGCGGTATATTCCCACCGGATGTGCAACGTAATACGAGTGCCACGTAACTTGACTTTGAACACACAGAATTCAAGACAGCTTTATTTAAGTACAAGGTCCACAGCACTATGGGAGTTGATCAAGTCTCATACGGAGATCTCCGTTCCTTCACTGCGACGGTGTGTGGTGAGCTGCTGCATTTTTTGCAGATATTGTTTGACGGCGGTACCAAACCACTATCGTGGATGTTCACTATCCTGGGGCCAGTGAGCAAAAAAGGTAGTGACAGGTCTAACCTAATAAATTATATACCAATCACTCTGCTGCCTCGTCTGCGGAAAGTGTATAAGCGCATGGTGGTGGCGCACTTGGCTTGGCACTTGGACTACCACAACTGCTTTACACCTGTTCAGTTCGGCTATAGAGCAAACAGAAGTGCACAAGATGGAATTTTATTCCTCCTGTCGGGCATTAGAGAAGCATGGTTGCAGTTGTAAGTGACACACATACCCCCACTGCCATTCACATGATCAAAATGGGGGTAATGATGCACTTCCGGTCACCTGATGAAAAATGGGGGTATTGGCATAACTTCCGGTTTTCGTCGATCTGGAGGAGGCTGGAAAAGTGTCTTTTAAAACCTTTTTTTCCATATTCGTCAAGATGGCAGAAGGTGGATAAGTGCCTTTTACTACTTTTCATTCGTTTTCGTCGATCAGGAGGTAGGGTGCTTTTCGTCTACCTCCTATGACGCCACGTACGGTCATGGGATCAAAGCAGGGGTAATGATGTAACTTACGGTCATGCAGGGGGTGTCGATTCTGGTTGGTGGGTTTCCATTGGTCTGGAAGAAGGTGCCTTTTACTACTTTTTACTTGTTTTCGTCGAACTAGAGGAGGGTGCTATCTCCTATGATGTCATTTCCGATGAGTGTGTGAATGACGTCACGGGCATGGACGAGCATTGCCTTTTACTACCTTTTCGTCTCTCTGGAGGAGGGTGTATGTTTTGCCTCCCCCTAAATTTGGCAGAGAAAAACTCTGTTTATAGGATGAAGAAAAGGAATTAAAAAAAAAATAGACTCTTGTTCTTTTATCCTCACTGGCAAAGATTCTGACGTGAGATGTAAACTAAATATGCCAATTCCCTGAAAAAAGCTACGAATTGGCACTTATTAATTTAGACACGTATAACAGCATATAAAACATCGATTACAAAAATAACTAAATTAAAGACACCGCAGATGCTGATCTAACTTGGCAGAAAGTGATAATCACTCCTGGGACTTACGAAATTGAAGGTTTGAATAAAGTTCTCAAAAACTCGATAGATCAAAATGGTCATGACAGGGAAGCCATTTCGAGTCTTCCTAGCGTAAACACTTTATGAACCAACTTGATAATTAACGATTCAAAATACAGAATAGCCTTTACGGGTGAAATAACCTTTGCACAAATCTTGGGGTTTCCTTTAGGAACCTACTTGAGGAGTCGAGAAAGTCAAAATACCGTCAAAATAATAAATATAAACACGATTTTTGTGCACATTGACATCATTGGAAATTCTTACGTAAATGGTGACACTCAACCCACTTTTTCTTCGTTTTATCCAAATTCACCTCCGGGTTTCAAAATCATCGAGTCTCCGCATAATTTAATCTATTTACCAGTTACTATGAACTTAATCAAAAGTATAAGAGTGTGGCTTACATCTTACACCAATGAGCTGCAGAATCTGAATGCCGAGACACTCACGATTCCACTTCATTTAAAAATCTAAAAATTAAAAAAGGAAAAGGATTCTTTCATAACTTTAATAATAATAATTTTAATAACAATAAAAACGCAAACAGTTTAACGCCTATAAACAAAGCTTTCATCAAATGTATAACAATGGCTAGGAAATTATTACAGCTAGAAGACTACTTAAAAATAAACGAACCTATATTGTACGAATCGTAAATCAGCTCTTACACCTATCACCAGTAGCCTATAGAAAACAACTAGGAGCGTGTCTCGGTAACTTCCACTACAGTGTTAAGTCAGGAGCGGCTACAGTGGTGTACAAATTTGTTAACAGAGGTCGCCACCTGCACGAGATGATTAGAGGTGTGCGTCACGTTCTCAAGGCTAATTTTCGGTCCTGTGTTTTTAAACAATAGGTGTTTAACATGGAAACAATACCGACGTAATATTTAAAAAAAACTAAACAAACAGACAATCAGTTGTTCGTAAGTTGCTCTAGCCAACAATAAAATAGAGCGTTGCATTCGTAGCACACGTCTGCTTCGCGTGCTAGGTTTCAGTTTCGATTTTAAACAACTTGGCGCAGGCGCAGTATTGTTGCTCCTTCTGGTGTTAGGACAGCGTACTAAATTAAGCACGCCTAACATCGACCAGCCACACACGCTCCTAGTTGTTTTCTATAGGCTCCTGCTATCATGAATATAATCCCATCGTCGGTACGAATCTCAACAACGTAATTCTGAAATCCGAATACAAGGGGAAAACTTAGATTTAATTCTGCACGTTGCCAACAGTTACCTCTTGGATTAAAGGCAGGTTGCTGAACCACGATGACGATGACACGGCTTATGCCCATGTTGACGTAGCGACGTTGATTAATAATGCTCCCATGTTCCTGTTTTCTAATATCAAATACCATCTAGGTGATAAACATGTGGACGAGTTAAATTATCTGGGATTCGGTACCCAAATGAAAGGGCTGCTCTCTTACGGATCGGTGGAACAGCCAGCATTGCTTGGTCAGTGCTGGGCATTCGATAGTGCACACATCCATCATCGTTGAAACAACTCCCAAAGGAATTTTACATTAGCCATTCCCTTGAAACACATCATGGGATTTTTAGAAAATTACGACAAGCTAATTTATGGAACTAAACACGTGCTCACTTGTATGAGGACTAGCGATACAAATGCTATCTTCAAAGCTGCAGCTGCGGCCAATGGTAAAGTTGTTCTCAGTAGCATTTCTTGGCTCATCCCCCACGTTACCACATCAGACGAACAAAAACTTAATCTTTACAATCTAACGGACAACGGATCTATGGAGGATTTAGACACTGGCATTACGATAGCTGCGAGCTCCCTCAAAATACCAACTTCACCTGGTGCATGCTGACTACTTTTGCGGTTGAAAAACCTAGGTGGATAGTTCTAGCTTTTCAAACAAACAGACAGGGTGCTTTAGGTAGAAATCCGGTCATATTTGACCACTGTAGTTTCCAAGATGCTCACGTGACTTTAAATTCCAGAAGATATCAGTTTCTCGGTCTGAGTAAAAATTTGGCCACTGGAGAGTACGTTGGCATGTACAGAATGGCGCAGCAATTTCGGCAGCTGTGTTATGACACCGACGATTTGAGTTTCGTCTTGCTTCAGTACAAGAAAGCCAGTCCACTCGTGGTGTTGGATTGCTCCAAACAGTCCAAGAGGTTTCAATCCGGAATCATGGATGTACAAGTCAAACTGAAGTTTAGAGCAGCAGTGCCAGCTAACACTGTCTGTCACGCTCTGCTCGATGGTGACAGGAAAATGAATCTAAAGTTGGATAGAGGCAAAGTCGAAGTTGTTAATAAAAAAGATATGGCGGTCAAAACAAGACTGTAAAAAAAAAAGGTGACTTTTGCCGTGGGCGTTACTAAGGCCGATTTTGCCCAGAATTGGTGGGTGGGCGGGAGGGACCGCGGGGGTGGTATCTGCCGTAAAAAAAAGCACAACACGATGCACAAATTCTAGCTGAACTTGTACGATATCATAAGCAAATGGAAGGTTCCGGCTCAAAGAAAAAAACAAAAAAACGAAGCCAAAAAAATTGCCCCGTAGCAAAGGTCTTTTCTTAAGACCACTCAAGGTTTAATCAACTTTGATAAAGCTTTAACGAACCATGATTTAAACCGATTGGCTATAGTAATGAAAATTTCTAAATTTAGATGTACTTTTAATAAAGACACGCTTCCTTTAAAACTTAAGCCTACTGGTGAAAACGGAATCGTAAACTTGGAAGATTTCCACGATGGAGGTGGAAGACACTGGGTAGACTATTCTACCATCTCTGACGAACCCTGATATTTCAATTTTTTTGGCAACATGGGTGTTCCCGGGTCCATGGTTAATTACTTGGGGCCAGGAACTTAGTACAATTACGAACGTGTGCAAAACTTTGACCAGATTTGGTGGGTCAATGGATTATTTTTCGTAAGTGCCTTCTCTAAGGCACGTAATTACGAAGCAGTTATAGACAGAATGAAATCTATTGAAAAGTGACGTGTAAATCTAACTGGAAATAAACGTCTTCCATATGAAAATCTTTGACCGTGTGTACCGTTATGGCTGAATCTTTTTCTATTTCATAAGGAATGTCGAATATGGTAGTCGTCGAATGCGCTACCTTTATTTTAGTAATGAGAAAGGTTTTCATTCTTGTTATGCATTTAGCAATGACTTCTTCGCTCGCATCGTTGCAGTATAAAATTACTTTACAAATTAAACCAGAACTTGGACTTATGTAGCTCACGACAGATCCGGAATTAATGAACCAGTCGACTTTTCTATGCAACGGGCTTTTCATGCAGAAGCTGATTATCATGAAACACTTTTCATGCACAAATTTCTTGTAGCCGCGTCACCATGTAAAGTAGGCTCACTTAGATTTCTAATCGGTTTGTTCGCGGCATCGAAATATATCTTCTGATCGTCTTGTAGCAAGCAATTGCTGTCGACGAATACCTTTGTAGCGGCATCACTCGGTAAAGTAGGCTAAAGTTCTTATAAGTTTGTTCGTTGCGTTGAAGTATACTTTTTGCTCATTCTGTAATAGGTAATTTCTGTCAACGTAAATTTTTGTCGCCGCGTCTGCAGCGTGCCGGGAGAAAGCCACATCCTTAATTTGCCTCTTCTTCGTGTAGAAATTTCCGTCAGACCCATCTACATACGTGTTTTTTTCGATGTTACTAATGGCGCAAGCCAACTCGCAGGAGAGAAAAGTAATGTATGGAGTAAGTTGGTTTCAAGTTTCTGAACGTTTCTGCTCTGAGAATAATTGACGGCATCTTCGGGTTCGATAGCGACTCCTACTTTAGTTAAACGTTTGCTTTGCGTAACGTAGTTGTTTTCGGTGGTTAAAACATATTCAAGTCCAAGCTCACCTCTCGAACCGATTCCGATCGAATCATCCGTTCTCGCCCTTTTCAACGGTTGTCCAAATTTGTTGACCGACATCCTTTTTTAAACTTTCAAAATGTGCCGATGAGACTTTAAAAAAATATTTTATATATATAATAAAAGGAATAACCTGGAAAGAAAGGTTCAAAATGTCTCAACCAACCTGGTAAACGAATCTTTCCAATCTCTTGCAAAAAAACTTGCTAAAAGTTAAAAACGAGAATGGTACAAAGATTAAATACCTAGTAAAGCTTACCTTGTCTCCTTTCGTACAATGTAAAGATTTAAAGGGCTCAGGGACTTCCGTTTCTGACGAAAAATCTAAATATAAAGGATGGATTTCACCTAGCGACACGGAAACTCAAAAACTGTAGAAAAATCTTAAACTTTACATCCGTATGGAACTAGATATCGATTTTGACGATAAAAAATCCGTGTCTTTGACTACGTTCAATTATCCCAATTCTATGCATTCGGCTTCTTCCAGTTACTCCTTATGCGAAAAGGTGAACGAGGGTAATGGAGACAAACCACTCTGTCTTAGAACTTGGGTGTATGAGAATATTCACAAAACTTAAGGGAAACTTAACAAAAATGTTATTGACAAACTGTGCTTTAACTTGCCATCTTTCAACGCTTTAAACCTGGCAGAAGTCACCCGAAAAGTTACCGCGGTGTACGTCACCGATGAGTGTCCCAGGAACGTGAGTAACTTACCGACAAACACTTTATGGGTTGGTATCTGTCTGTATAAACAAAAAAATGCGTAAATAAAAAAAAACGTGATGGAAATTAAAATCTATGACTTTTCGTACCTAAGAAAGAATCTAAAAATCATCCGTTCCTACCTTTGAATACAAGATCTTTTAATTATATTTTTTTTTATGAAAAAAAAAATAACTTGTTGTTTAATTTCATCTGTAACTAAAGATGGCTCGATTACGACTGGTTATTTATTTACAAAGTAAAAATTTATGTCAATCAAAGTACAAAGCTTTGCAGTCTATATTTGCTGAAATTGAAGAAAAAAAAAGATGGAACGTAGCATTTTTTCGCGATTCTCATATAGATTTAATTCCTCCCGAAGAACTGGACCAAAATTTCGAAACATGATTCTTTTTGACGATTGCCTTTTGGACAAACAAAAAAACATCGAATGTTACTTCGCTCAAGGACGTCATTCAAATGCCGATGTTTTTCATTGCAGTCAATCCTACACGAGAATTCCTAAACAAGTTGTCAGAGGCAATGCAAAGTTGGTAATTCTTTTCCCCATGGATGAGTTAAATTTGAAACACATTCACGAAAATCACACGGATCCTGACATGGAATTTTCTGACTTGAAAACATTGTGTAGAACATGTTGGAAAAAGCCTTACGGGTTTTTATCAATTAACAAAACGTTAAACAATGGGCGATACAAACGTTCGTATTTACCTATTAAACAAAAGAATGAAGACAAAACGAGAAATCGCAAAACTCAAAAGGCGTTTAACTAAGAAGTTTCTAAGTCATTGTTTGAGCGAGAGAGAGCAAGAAGAATCACTACAAGAATTCTTTAAACCGGTAGTAAACACCCTGAAACCGACACCGGTCTTCGATATAGCCACGCAAACTACTCTGATTAAAAACACTCTAGCTATGCAAACTACTCCGATTAAAGCTTATAAAGTGTTGGAAAATGACGAGGATGACTACGAAACGGATTTTTTTGTTGACTCCTTCCAATGTCGCTACTCCTTTGAGCCTCCCAGTTTCAGTCTAGCCGAATATTCAACTCCTGAGACCATACCTGAATACACCTGTACGAGCACTGGCCCTAAAGTCACCCCCACATATTCCGTGGCGTAAACTAAACGCATTTATACACCCCCGGAGTGTCCTAGCATACCTAATCTCCGGTCCTTTGATAGTTTGTTACCCGGTTAGAATATCAGACAAACGGCTACATATATCCTCACAAAATTTTTCGAAAATCCTATGGAAACTAATTCAGTATTTGGACTACAGTACAACACAAAAAAAGGCGAGCTGACCATGGGGAATAAAGTGGTTAACATTTTTGAAAATGACTAGTAGTCGGGGGAAAGCAGTATGTGCGGAGACACGGGCTTTGGAGTTTGCTAGTTTCTAGAGAGCTGAAAGAACCCTCCTACTCACCAGAAGTTAAAGCAGCTTACGTGGACCTGTTACAAAATACCGACGCCATTTTTATCAATAACAATCCCGCTACTCGTAAACCCAAATCTGAGAAAAAGATAGCACCAAGTATGTAACGATGGTCGTCAGATTTGGGAGGATATGAAAAAATCTAAGAAAAAGAGGTTAAAAAGGCAGGTAGCAGAGTAGATTATAAATATTACCACGATCCTAACGACTTAATAAAGAGCATCAGGCTTTTGTACAAGTCTACATCGGCCAGTCACGACGGACATTGAAACGAGATGGTCAAAATTTTATCAGAAATACAGCAAAGACTGCGCGGGAGAAAAGGGCGGCTTATCAAAATTTAGATTTGGATGAAAAAAATTACGTATAAAACAAAGAACAGAAAAAAACATTAAGATGAGGTACTGCATCAATTGTAAGTGTAACGCAGCTAACGGTGGAAATGATACCTAACGCTAAAGTTAATAAAGGGTTTAACTACCTACTAACCTGTATTAACGTCATGTCAAAGTTTGCTTGGGCAATTCCCCTTAAATCTAAATCCGGTATAGATGTTACCGAAGTTTTCAAGAAAATACTCGTAGGAGCGACACCTTCTAAAAAATTGCAAGTCGATTTAGGTAGCGAGTTCTACAATAAAGACTTCAAAGCACTCCTTAAGCGTCGCAACACTAACATGTATTCTACACACTCGGAGTTGAAGGCGAGCATGGTAGCACGATTCAACAGAACCCTGAAAACTCGGATGTGGAAAAGATTCACCGGGTGGGGCAGTTATAAATGAGTAGATATTATCAACGAGTTAGTTTCCGAGTACAACTACACCGTCCTTTCAACTAAATAGTTTAAACCGAAGGAAGTAACCAGTGCGGCACAAACCGTTGCTGAGACGAGCGAAACCTAAAAGACGTCTAAAAAACCAAAATTTGTCGTAGAAGATAAAGTCAGAGTTTTTAAAGTCAAAAATATTTTCGATATAGGGTATCTCCAAAATTTTACCAACGAAGTTTTCATGATTCGCAAAGTGCAAAAAAACTGATCCGGTAACCTATCTTTTAAAAGATGAATCGAGTGAACCCATTCTCGGGGGTTTCAACAAGCTGGGAATTCAAAAACATTCATTCCGGACTGATTTTTAGTAGAAAAAGACTACGTAGGAAGAAAGGAAAAGACGGAAAAATGCTCTACTTTATCAAGTAGAAGGGATAAGATTCAAAATTTTATAGTTGGACCAATAACATTATAAATGCGTTAAAAAATATCCGTGCCAAATCAGTATGGATATTTTTTACCGCATTTATTTAGACCCATATAAAATAAAATTCATCGTCCAGTGGGAGCCAAAAAAATACAACTTTTGAGGATGTTAGAAGATGCTTTATTTTTCGTCAGGGTTATCACGTCTTAATTTTGTTACATCACTGTTTTTTTCTTCTTTTAGCAGCGACCACTTTCTCCAACCTACATTTTCTCTGTTCGGTAGATTCTGTCGCACGTTTCTTACGTGTAGCAGTGGTTCTTTTCCATTTATTACCCGCTATTTTTTCTTTTTCGCTTCGTTTTGTTACTTCACAAGTGATACTTCCTCCTCCTCATTTTTCATCAGCGAAGCTTGCTCTTTGGCTTCTTCGTCCTCTATCGGATTGATTATGTCGTCAACAAAATCATGCGGTATGCCGGTTCTGTAGTGACCGTGTGCTAACATGTTTATTCCATCGTCCAACACAACTCTCTTATCGTCGTAGGGAGCTATGGATGATTTTGAAATTTCAACCGTGGCGAGTTGACGATCTTTACTTCGAATGCTCATCCACGTGGTTTGCGACGTTGCTTTCGAAAATACCACTTTTTTGTAGTCTTCATAGCTGAGGCGTTTTTGGATAAATGCTTTACTAATCCCATTAGCCTTTCTAATGCTGTCTTCCCTGACTAAAAACGAGCACTTTTTTGCTTTCAAATCTACAAATTCTTTCACCGGGATGCCGTTCGCCTCATCTCTCATTTTCCCCAGGACTTGTTTGTTTTTGACGCCGTATAAAAAGTGCGACGGACCGAAATTGCTGGTGTTTATCTAGCTCACTTTCCATGTCCCGATAAAAATCGTCAGTCTCTACCTCACAGAACGGACTGTCGGTGTCTGTGAAAAGTAAACGCACGCGGTCTCCATGTTTTGGACGCATGAACTCGTGAAATTCGTACATCGTAAGCTTGGAAAGTTCGAGGATGCAGAAACCGGAGCAAGTCGGCAAGTCGCACTTGACGTTACGAAACTTCAAGTTTACCTGTACTAGATTTTTGTTGATGATTTTGAACGAATCCGCATGTGTTAGAGTGCTGTACTTGATAGATTTTTTGGGGATCGGTGGTCAACTTAACGGATAAACATCGCTCCGATTTGTTTTCCATCGTTTTTCCAAATACCGAATTATTATTCTTTTTCGAACGTCATCATTACTAGTTGACGCTTCTTGGTGTTAAAAGTCTATGTGGGATTTTAGCCACTGTTTCTGATGAAATTTTAGAATTCTGCGGATGCCTTTCAGGATTAAATCATGTTTCAAGTAGAATTGTAAATTCCTGTAATGAACTATGTAGTTTTTCTTCGGGAGCAGGTTGGCCATTAGTTTGGAAGTAGAAATGATCTTCTTGTTTGCTGTGATTTCTTTCATGAAGGGAGACACGAGTTTTGGCATTATTTTAAACTTTTCCGGAGCTAAAGGATAGTCATTCTGGTCATCGTGTAACTCGGACGGATAGTCCAAGTCCACTTCCAATATATAGCCGTATTCCGAATCTTTTTCGACCGATGCCAAGGGAAGTTCGAAATTTTTTTCCTCGTCAGCCCGCTAAACTGATCGTACAGAAGGAATTCCGTCATGGCTAGTCTGTAAAAGTTGTTGACATCTAAATCTACTAGATATAGACTAGGTAGATTCTCATCGTGGGTGTCTGGTAGGTATTTGTTGTTGTCGAACGAGTGCCTTTTCGATACAAAAATTGTTCCACCCCTGGTACCGAAAGTTATAAAGTTATGCTTCCCCCCCATGTGTAACAGTTCTAGTTCGACTTTGGTTTTTTTCAATGCAGCTGCCCTACTAAATCCCGGTATGGACACTAGTAACAAGGATCTATGCCGTCGTTGACCATACAAGTTTCCCTGAAAATCTGAAAAATGTTGGCTAGAAGATGACACGTCGCTCATCTGATATACAAGATGATAATATTTAAAAACTTTCTTCAGCAAATTCCAAACTGAGGCAGTGTGATCGTCATCGCCGTCGGTGATGCTTTCACCTAGTAGAGAGGAGAAGAACGTAGCTTTAGAAGGTAATTCCTGGTCTTCAAACACATCCATAGACTGCACGTACTCGTATAGGTAGCGGCCTTTTTGCATCAATAAATCCAAGATTTCCTCCTTTTAGCTCCTGGCTCGAACCAGTCTACTGTCTCTAGAGCAGTTTTTAAGATAGTGAAGGGTCGATCTTTCTTGTGGTTTTTAGCCAATGTTAAGAGCGAGGAAGATAGGAAACTATAACTATCTAAAAACCGCAACTTTTCCAAAAGGTCCTTTCAACTGAAGGAAAAGTACTGCGGAATGGTCATACTCATGAAACGCTCGGCGTTTCTAGCAAGAACGTCTTATCCCGAAGGGAAGTTTTCCATCGCAGAAATCAGTAGATGCATATCGTAGCTTTATAAGTTATGGAAGACGACCGGGATAGTATTTATTCTGCTAGCTTCCAGATTGCATTTTACATGAGAAGCAACTCTGAACTTTCCCGTGACGTGGCAGTGATCTCTCACTTTATTGGAGACAATGACTTTGCCGCATTAGTAGCAAGTATTGGTTTTCGAGAACCGAATTTCATCGTCGGCAGTCATCATCAGATTTTTTCGTCTTGCGATAATCATGGCAAACTTTTGAATTTCACTATTCATACATTCGTAAACTTATCCACCGGTTCCTCGCCAAGGTAGAATTTTTGACTCACATTTTCATTTTCTGGCCCAACAACAACGTAGCCAAAACTAGTAGGCGAATTCAACTGACTTTAGTAGACGAACTCGAGGATGGATCGGCGCTACTACTTTGCACGGGTCTGAGCACACATTCAAAATCTGCATAAATTACCCAAGGATGATGATTCCGCCTATCACAGTGTAGAATTTTAAAGTCTTATTGCCGGGTGGTAGGAAAGTGAAAGTACTTGCACACAATTTCAATTTCACGCATTGAGTGGTGCGCTCCATCCGTAGCGATTTTGACGTGCAAATCGATCGTCGGACCTGGGTATAGGGGCGAAAGACTAATCGAACCGTCTAGTAGCTGTTTCCCTCCGAAGTTTCCCTCAGGATAGCTGGTGCTAGGATGTAACACAGACTCATCCGGTAAAGTGAATGATTAGAACCTATTCTCAAACTTTCAATGGGTGAGAAGTCCGGCTTGCTTGACTGAAGCCCGAACGTCGGATGCGAGTGCCCAGTGGGCCACTTTTGGTATTGTCTTTACCAAAGGCCACGAAGCAGTTGTGGCAATAAAATTTCCTATTAGTTCCAACACCTCGAAATCAGAGTACCCTATCAATATCGAGGATGGCGCAGTAATGAGTATTTCCTTTTTCGTCGGCTATTAGTACTCTTTCCATGTTTTTGTTTACTCTCACCGGGTGTAACCCTATTGATCCCTTGTAAGAAATTACGTTAATGGACAAATTGTTGGCTCGTTCGAAGGAATCAATTTGCCGTAGACTCACCGGGAATGTCAACACAGAATGGTCTACGGTATTCAAAAATGGTTAAAATATTTAACCTCGGTTTCGTAGCACTTCATTTTAGCAGCTAAAATTGTATACAAAAAGCACTTTTCGTCAGAATTTTCCACATTCACTATAACTTTGCTCTTCTTACATAATGCATTTGGCAACGGTTAAGAAACAACTAGGGGAAAAAGGATCGATTTTTGCCACTTTTACGGTTATACCTCGAACTTTCTAAAAGCATCAACCACTACCTTTTTCATTGAAAGTTTCGATGGACTGTTTTTTTGCAAGCATTCTGCAAGAGTTCTGGCAAATCAGATTCGTTGTAAATGGCTGTATAGAGGGACAAGAAATAGGCTTGCACGGTGTTGGAATCCCTGCTAAAATCTGCCTCTAAACACAGTTGAAATTTACAATTAGTCAGTTGATCCAAGCAAGTCGTAATAAGAAATTTGAGCGGACAATACAGTAGATTGAGCGCTAGAGTTGGATTGAGATATTCAATTTTGCGGAAATAAATTCGATGCCTATCATCATTCACCACTTGCAACTTGCTTCACCTTCGATATATTTCAACTCGTTTTCAAAGAGTAAACAGTCTGGTCGAAGATCAGAACGATGGTTGGGAAGATGATGGATCACATCTTATCGAGTTGCGTAGACATTTCCACAATACATACACGTAAACGATGATTTTGAATTAATTTTATTTTTCTCGAAAGAAAACTTTTCGTTCCTTTTATTATATAAAGAAGACAATATGTCATGTCCCCACCACGTCCTCCAGATTGACTAAAAAGGTATTAAAAAGCGCTTTCCCATCCTCTTCCAGATTGACATCCAGCACCTTCCCCCCCCCCCTCCACCAGATCAATGAAAAAGGTAGTAAAAGGCGGTTCCCAACCGCCAAGTTACGTCATTAC
>JAHWFP010126701.1:13274-31121 GCA_023313725.1 Lithobius niger
CCTGATTGACATCCCGCATTTTCCCACCCTCCTCCAGATCGACGGAAGCAACTGGAAGCGACACCCCGGCGTGACCGGAAGTTACGTCATTACCCCTACTTTGATCCCGTGACTGGAAGTGACGTCATATGAGGTACCAAAAAAGCACCATTCTTCCAGATCGACGAAAACGAATAAAAGGTAGTAAAAGGCAATTTTCCACCCTCCCCCATCTTGACGAATATAAAAAAAAAAAGGTTGTAAAAGACACTTTTTCACCCTCCTCCAGATCGATGAAAACCGGAAGTGATGCCATTACCCCCGCTTTTCATCAGGTGACTGGAAGTGCATTACCCCCATTTTGATCACGTAAATGGAAGTGGGGGTATGTATGTCACTTAATATCGTATTTTACCCTGCTGTTGCATGGACGGATAGGTATCGCTGTTTTCCTTTATATTAAAGCAGCATACGACACCATGAGCGTTGAGTGGGTCAAGGCTTCCCCGCATAACACGGGCGTCAGGAAAAAATAATTGAAGTGGTGGTTGTGCTGCTAGGCTTGAGAACATACGTTACCAAAGTAGGCGGTTTTGGTCGTCCGCTACAACATTGGACCGTGGCCTCCCGCCGGGGAGTTGTGTAAGCCTGGCGTTGTATGCCGTTGCAATAAATGATATCCTTGTTAAGATGCAACTTGAGACCAACATTATATGCTCCGGTGATAACGTTACGATGTGGTTCGTAGATGACGACCTAGCATCTGTTATACCACATGTTCAAGCTGCTCTCAACACCATCACCGGGTGCCTCTGCAAAAGGGGGGCTCTTGCTGGCTCCCGCGAAGAATGAAGTGGTTGTGTTCTCGCGGCTGAGATCTGTTTTGAGTGCACTTGTGCAAGTCACAGAAGAGGGGGTCACCATCACTTCCAAGCAGGCAGTAGGGTACCTGGGCGTGACTATTGATTGCTGCTTGGAATGGAACATGCATGAAACATCGCTCAAGGCAAAGTTGCAGTCACGATCGTCGGTTTTGAAGGTGCTGATAAGGCACAAGTCGGTGCGCAGAGGGTCTCTCTTGGTTGTCTACAGAGGGTTTATAAGGTTCAGTGATGGATTACCACATTCTTTTTCTGCACGAGTCCCCACGTCACATCGGGTCCCTACAGGTATCTGTTAATGAGTGCCTGAGGATCATAACGGTAAGTCTTGTCACCACTCTAGTGCAATCTCTTTGGATTGAGTGCAACGAGTCGCCACTTCATTTATTTGCAGATGAACTATTGGCGACCATGTGTATGCGCAATCTTAGTAGGGACACATCAGATCTAGTAAGGAAAATACTTCTGGATTACTCTAATGTCAGTGCGAGAGCACGTGGGCTGTTGGTAGTTGCAGGCAGGGGTATGTCCCTCCTTCTCAGCATGCCCCAATCGATCTGTTGAGCATGGGTCATATTTTCCCTCCCGACCCATGGGCCTGATGCCCCTCCATTGTTAGTTTGTTTGAACCAAGGTTCACAGTGTGTGGTGTTTTTTGCAATGCATCTTATCAGTGTGCGACCATGACAGGCAGGAATGGGGTTAAATATGGCCTATGGAGACGTCTGTGTGTAGTGGGTTCGAGCCTTCAGTGCGAGGGAGCAGCAATTTCTGTGGCCATGGATGTCTCTCTAGACATGAATCTTCCATCCTTCAATATTGTGACCGATTTGCTGGCTGGTCTGAACATGCTGAAACATTCAGCAACCACTCTCAATGTAGGCGATCCCATTGTTTACACCATATGTCGGAAACTGTGGTTTGCCTCACAATCCTCAGTGGTTGCATTGCAGTGGGTGAAAGGACACAACGGGTATCCCAGCAGTGAGCAAGCAGACAGACTGGCCAAGGAAACAGTCAACGCTCTCGTAACTGAGCTATCCTTGATGCAGTCCATTAGGTCGAAATGAGCGGTTCTCTGGAATAGAACTGTCGTGTGTGGCATGGCAAATAGGGGGAGGACCTTGTGTTCTGTACACCCTACATGTAGTTTTAGGTCTGTGATGTACTCCCTCCAAAATTTGGCAGCAAGAGTGCTCACGAGTGTACAAACGGGCCATTCGCTTTTGCTGTCACATCTGTTTATGTTAGGGTGGGCCAATACGGCTCTCTGTCGAATGTGTGGAGTGGAGAAACTGTGAAATATCACCTTTTCTTCTGCAAGAGGGCGGGTAAGCAGCGCAAAACGTTAACGCGGTGGATTACTATGTCATCAACCATCCATGCCCTTCTTTCAACCACTGAGAAAGCTTCAGCAGCAAGGTACCGGGCTATCGAGAATTACTCTTGTATCGGCAGGGGTTCGTTTGTGATTTACTGGTCCCCCAGTGGTCTAGTGTTCCAGTGGTCGAGGTAGCCGGAAGTGTGTTGTGTATGTCACAGTGAATGAGGTGGCCATATGTGTGTGTGCGTGTGTTGTGGTGTACGGGGCAGCCTCGTGTGTCACAGTTGTGCATCCAGGGACGTTCAGGGAGACCCAAAGGACCAATTGTGTGGAAGTGGTTGTCAGGAGCAGTGGACAGAAGTGTACAGGGAGCAATGTTGGTGATGTTCGGGATTTCTGCATGCATGTCTTTTGGTTACCGTTGTGTAGTGGTTGTTGTTTATTCCAGCTCCTATAGTCGGTTTTACAGTGAGTGCATGACCACGATCCAATAAACACATTCCATCCATTCAGCCTTTTTTTTGGCTCTTGTAATGGGAATTTGTGAATATTGTCCAACTTGAATTATGTGACCTGGATGCCTTATCTATCCACATCATATTGTTATTTGGTTTGCCAATACTTTCCTGCTTCTTTGTAAAGAGAATATGTTTTTCTGGATGGAATTGTACCCAAAAGGTTTGGTTTTTGTGTTTGGCGTACTAGAAGATTCCTTGTGTTTACATATTGAAAACTTTACTGGGTCAAATTTCCCAGTAACAGTAACAATTGTGATTACTGAGAAGTGTTTTCCCGTATATTGACGAACATGTTCTGCTTTAACTTGATGATGCTTATAAATTTTTCTTCCTATGACTAAATTGAGTTCTGACAGTCCCCAAAGTGATTCCTGACCCCTGTTCGTTCGTTTCCACATTGTTTGACACCTCTGACTGTTAACCTATCGTGGGGCTATACCTGCGTGAGCCAACCTTCCCAAATGTGCGCTAGGAGCTCAATCCTAGGTGCCCCACCAATGGTTCAATTTCCCGTTGGAATTAAGGTCGGGGAAAGATTAATGGTTATATCTGTCAGTCCCTGTGGCGACTCTACTTCCAGGACTTTATCTCTTAAGTGGCAATACTCATTGTGGTAGCACATACGCGGGACAGTATGTTTTGATTGCCAGCAGCTCATTTTCGTGACACGTTTCAGAACTAGCAATCAAGTAGCACGTTTAGTAGGCTTTGGCAACAAAAGAATTTTGGGGGCATTACAATTCGTTATTTGCAGTTTTACCACTTATAGAGAAAACCAGTCAACCTGCAAGTTTGACACCCAATGTTACGACACCAGAACTCACACTTGCCACTAATTAAACTAAACATGACCACAGCAAGCTTTTTTGCTTCCCTCTGTACCATCCAAGATCTTACGACCTTATTTAAAGTTGATTTCAAATTTTGCACCAATACGAACTACTTAATCTGGAAACACACTGGGTTAAGGATACGAGGTAGATCATTTTGTTTTTAAGGGTTCTTGCCTTTTGTATGACTTGTCCCCTCCACTCGTGGTGATGGGAACTTCCGCCTCCTTCCCCTATTTTTCGTGAACCTACAAAATATGGAAAGAAGCGATATCCATCAAAAAACACTTCGGGATGCCATCTTCTATCATCTTAAAGTGTTTTTGGATGGATATCACTTGGATTTTAACGTCCTTTTGTGTCTAAGTACGCTGTTTAGCTCTTGCCAATTACGTTTTTTGTAAAATATTTCGACCTATTTCTGCCGGGCCCACACGTTTTCATGGTAATCCCTTCCTTTTTTCGCACATCCAGTCCACATCACTGCTCGAGTGAGCGTGTACAGGCTCACAAGGGTACTTAATGAAGTATTTATTGCTAAATGGTTTTGCACTTTGTCCATACGCCTTACGAATTCTGGGTCTTCTGTGGAAACACCAATATTCAGACTGATGTTAACCCAACTTCCTTCAAAGAACGTATGGCATCACCTGATTACGATCACTGGAAGAAAGCCATGAGTACCGAACCCCAAATGCTCGACGCATTGTCCCTCCAGGAGTTCGTTTCCTGTCACGAGAGCAAAGAAGTCGTATGGTAAAATGGGTTTTTACACGGAAGTATAGTACTGCACGCACTCTGTTGACACAATGCAAGACTAGTTTCCTGTGGATGCAATCATAAGTCCGGAATTGACTTTCTATATGCAGATTCCTCAGTTCTCAGACTCAGTCTTTAAAAAATACTCTTAAGTTTGGCAGCCACAAAGTCCTATTCCGTCAATACTTATGACGTCACCTCGGCAACATTTGCCCAAATATTGACATGGATTATAGTAATAAGAAATTTATTGCATAAAGTAGGTTGCAATAGGAAACAGAAAGGGATGATTAGTCCACTAATATCTAGCCCGATATATGAAAAACAGTACATAAAAAAAATTCAGAACAAGAACAATAAGCATAACACGCAATAAAGGAACACTCCAAAATACCTAGAAACATTTTAGGAAGGCAGAAAGATCCGTTTTTAAGCCCTGTTTAAAAGCAAAGACACTAGTTGCAGTAACCAGTCCAGACGAGAGGCTGTTCCAAGGGTGCACCACTCTATATGCAAAAAAAGTACTTGGTATAATCCTTCTTAACAACATTTGCGGTGAGTTTCAATGGGTGACCACGTGTATAGTCATTACCTCTGATCTTAAAGAAAAGCTTAGGGTCCATATCCACGAGTCCATGTAAAACTGAGTGAGTTAAACATAGATCAGTATGCAAGCGTCGCAATTCAAGCGATTCGAGGCCAAATTTACATAAATGTTGTTTATTAATTCACTGCATCCACGGAGGTACTTTGTAAAAGTTCTCTGGATTGATTCCAAATACTTTATATGTTTGACATGATGTAATGGCCAGACCGGGCAAGCGTATTCTAAAATTGGACCTATATAAAACATAAAAGCCGTACTAGAGTCTGTGGATCACTAGAAAAAATGCAGCATTTAATCATATAACCAAGTCGTTTAGCACAGGAGACCAAGAAGTTAAGTGTACGGGAAAAAAAGAGAAAAACAGTCGCTTTTGAACAGTCCCTTTTTTGACAAATTAGCAACTGCACGGTACTGCAGATGAATTAGCATGCATGCAATGACGAAATAACAAAACTGCATGACAATGACGAATTAGCAAACTGCATGATAATGACGAATGAATAACTTCATGCTAATGATGAATTAGCAACTGCACGCCTTAGCTACCAAAATCTTCCCTTATGCTACCTGAGAGTTTGGTAAAACGGTCCCTCTTTTGACGCTGCAGGGTTGGACTGGGTGTGGTACTCTTGTTAATGCTTCTCAAATGCAAGGAAGCATGAAAAAGACGAATTTAGCAACTCACGGCGGGTCGTGCAGATGGGCATAAATATTGCACGAGCACTTTGGGGCATTAAAATGACGAATGAACAACATTTTGGAAGTTGGAAAAAAACAGTCCTTTTAGAACAGGCCCTTTTTTGACGAAAAATGATTAACCCGAAAAAATCAAGTTTGGTGGTATATATTACTAGGAAGCCTGTTGGAAGTATTTTCCCGATTCGGAACGAGCAACGGTTCATACCATAATCCATTCGTCTTTTCCGATGAATGAAGAGACGGTTTCGAAATCGGAAGATAAAAAAATGACCAACAATGATCAATGAAGAAGAAAAAAATCATGATCTTCCAATGTTGGACATTGAGATTTTCCTGTGCCAATACTGTGAGAAGACGTTTAGGGACAAGAGGTATAAACGGAGGCACGAAAGGCGTCACAAAGGAAAATGTAACGTAACTTGCAAATCGTGTGGTGAGATTTAATCGGATGGTCTCGCGCATAAACCTTTTCAAAACTCTTGATAGTGCAAAATCTCCAGGCCCGGGTGGGGTGCCGGGTACTGTACTTGAACTTTCTGCTGAAGTCAGTGCTAGGTAGATTGTTTTTATCTTTAACAAGTCTATCAGCAGTGGTTACGTGCCGCTCAAATGGCGGACTGCATCTGTTGTGCCCTTGCATAAAAAAGGAGACAAGCAAGACCCAAACAACTATCGCCCTATTTCTCTCACATCTAATATCTGCAAAATGCTCGAACATATTGTTGTTAAGCAAGCATTGCCTTTGTTATTTACTGAAGAATAATGTGCTTCGGGAAAATCAGTTTTGGATTCAGGGAGGGGGCCTCTACTGATCTTCTTTTTGTTGAACTTGTCCACAAAATTGCTGAAGGAATCAAGGGGGAGGACTGTTAGCATGGACCTGGAAAAAGCTTTTGATAGGGTCCCTCATGCTTTGCTTATACATAAGTTGCGTGGCTATGGACTTGGTCACATGGCTAATTGGTTTGCCTCGTTTTTAAGTAACAGAACACAGTGTGTGGTTATTAATGGAGTAGCTTCAAGTAGGCAAAATGTGCTCTCAGGAGTTCCACAAGGTTCTGTGTGTGGACCATTTCTTTTCATTGTGTACATGAATGACTTGATGGATATTATTGGAAGTGATGGGTCGGCTTTTGCTGACGATAGGACTTTGTTAAGGAAAGTCTGCACGCATCTTGATGCTGTTACCCTCCAGACTCTTATCAATCGTGTTAGTAATTGGTGCTCCACATGGGGAATGGGCATACAGCCTCTCAAATCTGCAGTTATGTCGATTACTCGAGGGAAAACTCCAGTGATTTTTAACTATAATGTTGGAAGTGAAAACCTACCTTGAGTTACAGAGATGAAAATCCTAGGAGTTACTTAATAACACCCTAAATTGGAATACCCACATAGGTAACATTGCAGGTCGTGCTTCAAAGCAGTTACGCTTTCTGAGTAGGATACTCTGTGGGGTCACTACACCTACCAAGCTCATTGCATACAAAACCATGGTCAGGCCTATGCTGGAATACGCTGCTGCTGTTTGGGATCCCTTCAAGCATTCTTATATTGACAGGTTAGAGGCTTTGCAAAAGAGAGCTGTTAGGTTTATTGAGAACGATTTTAGTTCCTTTTCCAGTGTTAGTTCAATGGAGGAAAACTTTAGCCTACAGGATCTGTCTGAGCGTAGAACTAACATTACTCTTCTTCACAAAATTGTACATGGGAATACCATCATTAATGCTGACGATCGGTTGGCTAGGCCATACTTTTATGGCAAAAATGATCACGATTTTAACCTTCGGGTTTGGCAGCCAACAACTGACTTCTTCAAATACTCCTTCTTCCCAAGAACTGTCACAGAGTGGAATAACCAGCCGAAGGAGTGTGTAAATAACTCTAAACTTTCTGACTTTAAATCCTCTCTTGGGAGAGTGGCCTGATGAAGGTGTTTGTGTTATTTTTTATGTTTTTATTTGTTTTTTATAGTTTAAGATGTACATCTGTCTGTACATTATTTTTAACTTAATTTAATTTAATTTAAATTAATAAACGGCACAAGTGTGGCGGGGGTGTAAAACAATGTGGAAATAAATTGACGAGTCTGCAAGAAAGAGACTTAAATTGTCTTTTCTTAAACTCTAACCTCTGTTGAAGAAAGGAATAATTTCTCAAATGCTGGCAAATTTCAACCTGGTAATGAACTACGTCAGATCTCTAGTTGTGCCTTTAATAGAGGATACCAGAATTGATTGGGCCTTGTCCTACATTAGTCACAATTTGAAAGATAAGATGGAAGTGACTTACAATACTGAACTCGAAGTGAGACCATTCAGTCTGGATTTAGGAGGTGTTGATCTCGTGCGTGCGCGATGCTTTCAACAATTGCTTCTTGACTTTCAAGCGGGATTTTACGTCGGATGAAATGCACTACGAACCGTTGATTTTGTTGGAACTGTAGACAAAGATAAATATTGGGATCTAATAGAGCAATGTCAACGTCTTATTGTAAACATAAAAGCTCAAATCAGAATATGCATTATCTTCGAAAAGCGACGGATAATACGGAAACTATTAAAGCTTATTTCAATTCCAACTAGACCAGAGTGGGAAGCAAGGAGGTTCTCTCTGAAATGTCAAACAAGTATTGGACAGTCACCGTAGAAGGAAGTGGATGGGTTGTCAAGCACTGCGTTTGTACCGAATTATTATGTGTTGGATTCTATAGGCCATTTGTAGGAAAAGGTTATGTGCCACTTCCCGAAAATCTGAAAATAGGGCCCGATATACTGGTCAATGTGCGTAGTGAGGATGATAGATGTTTTGTGTGGTCGGTGTTGCCTAGTGTACACCCTGTTCCATCTTCGCAATGCAATTGGGATACAAAACATTACAGCCCTCATGAGCATGAGTTAGTTGTTGGCATGTTCGATAAATACCCCGTTCCTTTCTCCAAAATCGCGGCGTTCGAAAAAGCCAACAACATTTCGGTAATTGTTTGTGGTTTCGATGAAGATGAACCATTTACCGTGCGAATTCCTTAGTTGAAAACAAATCTCATGTCGACTTGCTTCTTCTAAACGGTCACTAAATGGCGATAAAAGACTTCAACAAATTTATCGCGTGTTTCAATCCCCAAAAGTGCTCGACGTATTTTAGTAGGCAATGCCTACACGGTTTTTAAACTCGTTTCAGGTATGAAATCAACTACCTTCCTCTTTGCAAGAGAGTTCCATTTCAAAAGACCACGTTGCCGACAATTACATTATCAAGTTTAAGAATTTCAAGAACGAACTTAAAAGGTTGTACATAGCCTACATGGACAGTGAAGCAGCGCTCCATCCAGTCTCCAGTTGTGATGGAAACGATACATACAACAGAGTTAATCACATACACCAATCTTGCAGTTTTGCCTATGTGATTGTGGACCATTCAGGTGGAGTATTTTCCAAAAGTTGTACAGAGGAGCAGACTGCATGAAGGTTTTCTTCGAGTCTATATTAGAGGAGCAGAAAAAAATCGTGGCTTACGTAGATTCAACAGTTACCGTGACAGAAACAGTTACCGTGTGCCATCTTTGCAAACACGGGACATTTACCACACCCCAGCAAAGTATAACAAGTTTACGAAAGTAAGAGACCACGACCACATCACCGGTGAATATAGACGTGCCGCGTACAGCAAGTGTAACTTTGCTTACACTTTGAACAAAAACATAGCAGTTGTTATGCATAATTTCGAAAAATACGACAGTCATTTCATCGTGAAGGCTTTAATTTGTTCAAAGATTTGAACGCTCTAGATAACGCGAGGATCATAAAAAAGAACAAGGAAAGAATCAGCAGCATAAAATTGAGCAGTTTTACTTTCTTCAATAGTCTTGCGTTTATGATGGCATCGTTGGAAACTTTAGCTTCGAACTTAAGCGCTTTAACATTATGGACAAGGTTTCGATGGTGAATCAATTGAAGTCTTATTAGGCCTCAGGCGAAAAGTTGTGTTTCCGTACGAATACCTGAAAAATGTGGAAGTGTTTGAGGAAGAGTGTTTACCTCCCATGTCAGCATTTACCTTGTTGTTGAAAGGAGGGATCTGCTCCGAATCTTACGAATACGCGTTGAAGATTTGGGATTTAGGCAAATGCAAAACGTTTGGAGATTACCACTATTTGTATTTGTGGACAGACGTTGGGCTTTTAGCCGATGTCTTCGAAAACTTTCGAGTGACAAGTTTGCCTAGTTACGGATTGGATCCCTCCCATTACATTTCTACACCCTCTCTATCTTGGGATGCGGCACGCTCAAGAGGACGGGAGTGTCTTTGTATCTCTTCAATAATATTGACATGCATCTTATGGTGGAAAAGGGTATAAGAGGCAGTGTCTCGTTTGTAGCTAAAAGATACTCTAAAGCCAGCAACTCGTATATACCATCTACCTTCGACCCCGACAAAAAGAATATTTTTGGACTTCAACAACTTGTACGGTTGTGTAATGTGCGAGTATCTACCAACCGGAGAATACGAATGGGTGTCGAAAGACAGGGTTAAGGATATAAATCTCGACAATTACAGAGATGAGAGTGATATGGGGTTGATATTAGAAGTGGACGTGGAATACCCGGAGATGCTTCAGGCATCGCACAGTGATTTCCCGTTAGTCCCAGAGCACATGAAAATCACAAAGTCTATACTTTCTCCTTCAACCGTCGGGCAATCGAGGACTTGCGGTTAACGTACAGTAAAGGCATAAAGCAAACCACTAACCTTTTCTCAAAGACCGAGTACATGGTGCACTACAGGAATTTGAAATACTACATTTCTCTCTGCAAGGTTCGCAAGAAAATACACAGAGCGATCAGCTTTAACCAAGCGCCTTGGCTGAAACCTTACATCGAGTTTAATAACGAGAAACGGCTAGTAACAATTTTGACAAAAACCTCTACAAACTTATGAATAAGAGCATTTACGGTAAGACGATCGAAAACAAACGCAAGAGATCAAACGTCTTGATAGCAACGACGAAAGAGAAAGCTATCAAATACGCATCTAACCCCTGCACCACGAGTTTCACGTCTCTTAAGCAAGGATTTGTTAATTTTTACAAACATTCCCGCAAATATTACCTTTAACAAGCCCATCATGGTTGGTTAGTGTCTTGGAACTGTAAATGTTATTAGTCTACCAGTTTCACTACGATCACATGATGAAAAAGTACGGACCAAGGAGATGTCAACTTCTAGTTACAGATACGGATAGTTTGTTATTCGACAGAAACAGACGATGTTTACAAAGATATAGAAGAGGATGTGTCGTTGTTCGATACATCGGACTACCCCAAAGATCATTTTTGACACTCCGAGATCAACAAAAAAGTATTGGGAAAGATGAAAGACGAGAGCGCGGGTTGCTCAATTTCAGAGTTTGCAGCTTTTAAGTCTAAGCTCTACAGCATTTTGCAGTCAGATGGGAAGAACAAAATGGCTTGCAAAGGCATTTAGAAAGCAGCACAAGTCGTGCACGAAATGTACAAGAACGTACTGTTTAATAATAGCGTCGTGAGAACTCTGGGGTCTTAAATTCGTTCGGAAGTGCACAAACTAAAAACATTCACCATCAACAAGTTATCTTACAGTCCTTATGATTCAAGACATGAGTCTGCGACGATGCAGTCAGTACTCTCGCGTATGGATACGTAAATTCAGCTTAAACTATCTATATTTTCCGTCCAGCTGTTGTATTTGGAATTGTAGCCTTTCCATTTAATGAAATAAAGCATTCTCCCATCTTTTCCTTTTTTTTTTACGTAACACTTGCTCCAGTAGAATTAAATTTGGAACTAGGGTTTTTTGAATTTCTTGTCCATGGAAACCTCCGAGCACAGGTCACCCTACTCGTCCTTCAAAAGATACGTAACTGGTTGGGTTTTTTGCACTTTACGGATCGTGAATACTTCGTTGGTAAAATTTTGTAAATACCCTTTATCGAAAATTTTTTTAACTTTAGAAATCCTGACTTTATTTCCTACGACGAACTTTCATCAGCAGTTGTTTAGGACTAATTCGTCTTAACAACAGTTCGTGACGCCTGGTTACTTCCCTGGGTTTCAGTTTTGTAGCGGAATGAACCGCATTGTTGTAATGCGAAACCAACTCGTCGATAATGTGTATCCACTTGTAATTTCCCTGCCTGGTGAATCTTTTCCACATTCGAGTTTTCAGCATTCTGTTGAAACGTTCTACCACGCTTGCTTTCTTCTCAGAGTATGTAGAGTACATGTTGATGTTATGGCGCCTCAGTAGCACTTTGAAGTCTTTATTGTAGAACTCAATACCTAAATCAACTTGTAAATTTTTAGGGGGTATCGCTCCTAAGAGTATCTTCTCGAAAGCTTTGGTAACATCTATACCAGATTTAGATTTAGGGGAATGGCCCAAGCAAACTTGGACATGACGTTAATGCAGGTCAGTAGGTAGTTAAACCCTTTATTTAGTCTAGCGTAGGGTATCATTTCCACCAAGTCAGCCTGCCATAGATCGTTCTGGCCCAGAACAATCACTTTCCATCCTGAAAATGTTTCCGCGTTGGGTTGTGAAGTTCGTTGACGAGTTGATCCATTTTTTTTTATTCTTATTCCGAGTAGTTTTGTTTTAATGATCTTCTGAACGATGGCAGCGGCTAGTATTTCCCTCCACGCTAGCGACGGATCCTATCTTACACTTTGAGCTTTTGAAATTAGAACTTCATCGGCGGCGTGTCGATCTTTTAAATCTGAGCTTTCGGCGTAAGCTATATTGTGTTCCTTGCATGCTTCGTCTAGTTTAATGATTCCAGGATATCCTCGTGACAGTCGCATCTTTAGCTTAGTTCCAGGACCCCAGTATTGATATCCCGGTAAATGCATTTCAACGGGCAAGTTATTTATGATTTTGTTAACGAGTCCCTTTCCTAATTTGACAAAGTAAGCTTTTTTGGACCACATACATCGCAAAACACAATCTCCATTGGTCTGTTGTTTCGTGAAGTTGTAGAAACTGGAGGTCTCATTTAGTTAGAAGTTGAACGTTTACATTTTACGCAATATTACATCTTGATTTCTTTACGACTCGGAAAAAAATTACGTATTGGCTCTGCTTAATTTAGACACTCATAACAGCATACACAACATCACCTCAAAAAATAACGAAATTCAGTACACGACCGATGCTGGTGCCTCTCTGCAGAAAGTGACAGCGAGTCTCTATGCTTACAAAATTGAAGATTTGAATAAATTTCTCAAGTCGGCAATAGATGCCAATGGTCACAATAAGGATACCATTACAATTCTTCCGAATCTAAACACTTTAAGAACCAACTTGATAATTACTGATCCGAATTACGGAATATCTTTTTCGGGAGACAAGAGTTTGGCCCCAGTCTTGGGGTTTGACTTAGGCAACTACGTCAGAAGATGTGAAAGTCAAAATGTCGTCGACATTATGAGCGTCAATACAATTTTTGTACACGTTGATATCATCGGCAATTCGTACCTAAACAGCGATATTCAGCCCATTTTATACTCCTTTTATGATCCCAATTCACCGCCCGGTTTCAAATCATAGAGTCTCCTCATAATTTAAGTTACCACCCGGTGACTACCAAATTAATCAGAAATATAAGGGTTTGGCTCACGTCTCAGACCAACGAGCCTTTGGATTTAAATGGAGAGATGCTAACGGTGCATTTTCATTTGAGATCTAAAAAAAAAGGATAAGATGCTCGTGTTGGGAAAAAAGAGAAAGGACTCTTTCTTAATTTTGACTCTTTTTAACCTTTTGATGCCAAGAAACAAAGCTTTCACCAAATTCATAACAACATCCAGAAAATAAGCGTAGTAGAAGATTACTTAAAAATCAACGAACCTTTGGTGTATGATTCATCGGTTGATTCTTACAACTACCACGAATACAATACTGTTGTAGACACCAATCTCAACAACGTAAATTCAGAAATCCGCATACATGTAAAAAACCAAGATTTATTTCTGCACGTTGCCAACAGTTACCTCCTGATTAAAAGGAGGTTACTGAAGGATGATGATACGGCTTATGCCGACGCAGTTGCGTTGAATAATAATGCTCCCATGTTCCCGTTTTCTTATATCAAATACCATCTTGGTGATAAACAAGTCGACGATTTAAATTATCCGGGGTTCGGTGCTCTGATGAAGGAACTGCTCACTTACGGCTCGGTGGAGCAACCAGCTTTACTCGGGCAGTGCTGGAAATTGGATAGTGCGGCTTCAGTTGCTGCTGAATTAAGCGACAACTTGAGATTCAAATAGCAGCACGCGTCTATCCTCGTTGAAACAACTCCCAAGGGAAGCTTTATCTTCGCCATCCCGTTGACACATGTCATGGGATATTTCGAAAATTATAAGCTAATCTGCGGAACTAAACACGTGCTCACACTCACGCGAGCGAGTGATACGAATGCCATGTTCAAAGCCGCGGCAGCAGCCAATGGCAAAGTCGTTCTAAATAGCATCAGCTGGCTCCTTCCACTTGTCGCGTCTCAGGTGAGCAGAAATTTTAACTCCACAATCTCATCGACCACGGAGCGACCGTGGATTTAGGATTTAGGCACTGGCATTACGATAGCTGCGTGCTTCCTCAAAATAACAGCTTCTCTTGGCATGTGCTTACTACTTCCGCGGTCGAAAAACCTAGGTGGATACTTCTAGCTTTACAAACTAACAGGCATGCCACCTTAGTCAAAAATCCTAGTGTGCTTGACCACTGTAGTGTGCAAGATTGCTCACGTGACTCTAAAGTCCGAGTGTTATCCGTTTCTCGATTTAAATACTAATTTTGCCACCAGAGAGTACATTGGTCTGTACATAATGGTGCAGCAATTTAGGCAGCCGTGCTACGATACCAACGACTTGAGTTTTGACTTGCTTCTGTTCAAGAAAGCCTATCCTCTCGTGGTGTTGGATTGCTCCAAATTGTCCGAGAAGCTTCAATCGGGAATCGTGGACGTACAAGTTAAACTGAAGTTTAGAGCAGCCATACCAGCTAATACAACCTGTCACGCTCTGCTCATGGGTGACAAAATGAATCTAAAGTTGGATAGAGGCAAAGTCGAAGTTGTTTACTAAATAATATAATATAATAATTATATAATAATAATATAATAATAATTTTATTTCCAAACAGTTACAAAAACGTAACCCTTGAAACTGTAATAATACAGTTTGTGTAAAATTCATAAACAATAATTCTGAACAATACAAACATTAATTACGTCACCATACATTAACTATACATGCGAAGATTGCAAATTAGTAACATAAATGCCTATTTTTTTTACATTATCATAATTCAATACATTAGCAAACAATTTATACAATTTATTTTCATGTTTTATAAGTCTATGTTTTAATTCATTTAATTGTAAAGTCTTAAATTTATATTTTTTATTTTTCATTAAGAAAGTTGAGCTCCATTATGCTCTTCTTAAACAGCTCTTTTATTCAAGCAATTTAATAAATATTTTGGAATTTCATTGAATAGATTTGGAATAAAATACTCTCGTCTTCTCTTACCATAATTATTTTTCCAAGCCGGTAATTTATAACTATTCTTTATAGATCTTGTTTCACCCAACCCTTTTATCATCCCGGCCCTCTCTTCCATCCTCGGGATGAACAAAAATGCTCCCCATGCTCCATCTGCGCCGTCTGCTTTTACCTCAAGAAATCTAAGCCGTTGCGGAATGGTAGGTCCCAATTGTTTATACACTTTACAAATAACTTCAGTCTGATGTCTGCCCTAATGCTCTCCACTTGGATAAATACAGTTATCCTCCAGGCCTACCAAACCCTTGATGTTGACTACTCTCATCATAATAGTCGATTCACCTCCCATGAATTTTGGGCAATTTCCATATTTTGGGCCCACCACAGTAACGTTTCCTTTTCTGACATCCTCGAAGCCGCCTCTTGGCGACACCCCTCAGTTTTCTAATCTCGGCATCCCACGCGGACAGACTATATCGCCTAGGCCCTTTCGTTGCTGTTCGGTGTCTCGTTTGTCGCATTCAAAACTTATTAATCAATTAAGTACGAACCAACCGCCTTCACCCTGGACCGATGGTGAAGTTTTTTACTTTCTGGGCACCGGTCCGCGACCCCAGGGTGCCTGTCATATGGAGCCCGCTTCCTTGGACAAGTTCTGCAGAATGCTAAAAATGAGGTAATGTATTTTTGGGTAGGCAACTAAAAACATCAATTTACCAGGTCAAAAGATACATTACCTGCTTCCCGCCTTGCCTCCCCTCTGTTCGCCACATAACATTGACAGAGGAATAAAAGATAAAGCAACGGGTGCCTCGGCGCTTTATATAGAGAAGGGATGTGCACAATGATGCGCAGTGGGAGAAAAGCATTAGGAGAAAAAGTATTCTAAAAATAAGGTAATGTATGTTTTCGATCGGCAATAAAAACCAATTTTAACCAGGTGGCCCTTGTAATTGATGTTTTTCTGCACTGTAATTTTTGCGCTATTTTACCACAACTTCCATCTTTAAACTGCTGCAGTAGCCGTTGTAGTTAGGATAATGAACGTAATTAGGCTTAGATGAAAGGAGAAGATGTATGTTTACGAAGAGGGTAATTAAAACGATTTGTATTACTTAGAACGGGTACTGCAGCAGTTTAAAGATGGAACCTGCGGTAAAATAGCACAAAAAGCACAGCCCTATACTGTAGCTAACCTATCGTAGCTAAGCTTCTAATTAACATAAATCGTTTTAATTACCCTTGTTGGAAATTATACATCTTCATCTTTTATCTAAGCCTAATCACGTTCATTCATCATGATTAGAACGGGTACTCTAGCTGTTTAAAGTCATGTATTGTAATACACATTAAGCACTGTTCTATGTATAACATGCGTAAATGGCCTGAATGAACTTCAACACCGAATTTCATCAAGAAGGATTAATTTTACGAAATTTATGTATCAAACCGTTTTTGAGGGAAATTTTATTCTAAACATAATTGGTAACCAGTTAATTTTCAATCAGATGAACAGTTTAGACGCTAGAAGCAAAAAACCGTCTATGTCGCTATTTTTTGGGTGCCATCTTGGATTTTAGTGCATATTTTTAGAAATTCCAAAAGGCTCCTAGGCTAACATTTTTTAGTTTAACCTAAGGTACCTTCATACCAAATTTGGTGCTTTTATCCGCCAAGTAACGGTAATCGTGAAAAATGGCTTTAAGCCACCTCACTAATTGAAGGGTTGTGTAAAGAAGCTAGTCTTCACCATCAGATTTGAGAGGAGACCTCTGCTCAAAAAATCGAAAACCTGAGGGTTTATCGTTTTCGCAACGAACAATTTTTTTTTATTACTGCTCGCTGGCGCTCATTAGGCCTATAAAGACCTCCATCTTCAAAACATATCTCCGTGAAAAATGGACAAAAACGTTTGAAAATTTGCGGCTTAATAGACCTGAACATTCTCAAAACTTCTGAGAAAACAGAACATTAAATTTCCACTCTAGGCATAAAGCCAACCAGCTTAGTGTTGTTTTAGGAGGTATTTAACCTCACATACATGTATTTTAAAACCCAACACTTGATGTTTTTGTTTTAACGAAGGCCGAGTTATTTATGAAAACTTCGACTGTAATTTTTATTATTAGCGGCTGCAATAATGTTTCACAAATGTTCATGCGTCCTAGCATTCAGGGAATAAGCTGGCATATTTAATCTTTTATTTTATTTTTATTGGGCAACAGTTTAGCAAAAACTAAGTCTCTAAACACTACTGAACTCGGCAAAACTTTCCTTCGAATTTTACCGGACATTTTTTTCCAAAAGTGTTTATCTTGTATTTTTTGCAGAGTTTCGACCGTTGTAACGTTCCTACAATTAAATATCACGTTTGTAAAAAGATTTGAGCTAAACACTTCGTCTCTCCCCCTTCCTTCAATAGTTGCGATACATAATATCGTAGTTTTTATTTATTGGCCTATTCACGTTGTTATGAGTTTCAAACTCACTTGCACTTTCAAAACATGGCCTCTAACGCTCCCAAGTCGGCAATTCTCTTTGTCAATGCAGCCTCACCAATTCCCTTCCAATCAAAACACTGCATTCAATTCCCCCTCCACTCAGAGCGCTCAGCTACCCTGCCCGTCCGCACCGTCATGCCTACTTCCGGTAGTGACAGCTTGGCCGGTTTTGGTCAAGTCTCTCCTCCTCAAGGCGTCCCTCTACCCC